>PISX010004352.1:0-39468 GCA_004024625.1 Mellivora capensis
ATTGGTCTGAAATTCTCCTTTTTGGTGTGGTCTTTGCCTGGTTTGGGGATCAGGGTAATGCTGGCTTCATAAAAAGAGTCTGGAAGTTTTCCTTCTGCTTCAATTTTTTGAAACAGCTTCAGGAGAATAGGTGTTATTTCTTCTTTGAAAGTTTGGTAGAATTCCCCAGGGAATCCATCAGGTCCTGGGCTCTTGCTTTCTGGGAGGTTTTTGATCACTGCTTCAATCTCGTTACTAGATAACGGTCTGTTCAGCTTGTCAATTTCTTCCTGGTTCAATTTGGGAGTTTATATTTTTCTAGGAATGCATCCATTTCCTCTAGGTTGCTTAACTTACTGGCATATAACTGTTGATAATAGCTTCTGATGATTGTTTCTACTTCCTTGGTGTTAGTTGTGATATCTGCCTTTTCATTCATAATTTTATTAATTTGAGCTTTCTCTCTTTTCTTTTGGATTAGTGTGGCCAATGGTTTATCGATCTTATTGATTCTTTCAAAAAACCAGCTTCTAGTTTCATTGATACGTTCTACTGTCTCTCTATTTTCCACCTCATTCATCTCTGCTCTAACCTTGATTATTTCCCTTCTTGTGCGTGGAGTTGGTTTAATTTGTTGTTGATTCTCCAGTTCTTTAAGGTGTAGACACAGCTGTTGTAAATAATCTTTTTAAAAGATTTTATTTATGGGACACCTTGGTGGCTCAGCCTGTTAACTGCTGCCTTCAGCTCAGGACATGATCCTAAGGTCCTGGGATTGAGTCTCGTATGGGGCACCTAGCTCAGCAGGGAGCTTGCTTCTCCCTCTGCCTGCTGCTCCCCACTTTTGCACCATCTCTCTCTCTCTGATTAAAAAATTTTCAAATTAAAGATTTAATTAATTTATTTGTTTATTCTTTTGAGAGAGAGAGGGAGGGAGGGAGCGTCCGAGCAAGAACATGAGTGGAGGCAGAAGCAGATGGAGAGGAACAGGCTGACTCCACACTGAGCGCAGAGCCCAAAGCAGGGCTCAGTCTCACAACCCTGAGATCATGACCTGAACTGAAATCAAGAGTCAGACATTTAACCCACTGAGCCACCTAGGCACCATTTTATTTATTTAGTTTTTTTAGTTTTTTGTGGGTTTGGGGTTTTTTGGGGGGGTTTTTTGAGTGTACTTAACTGACAATGTTACATTAATTTCAGGCATTATTTTGATATTTTAAATCCTATTGCCAGATCTTATTGTTAGACATTTAATGTCTCCTTAATTATATAACACTTAAAAACATCTCTGCCTCCAGTCTTACAGAATTCATACTCAAATCCTGTAGGTGAATAATAGACTGAAATCAGCACCCCTCCCCCATCATGGTTAGGAGAATAATGGACACACTACACACCTGATGAGAGAGAAATGCATTTGCACTTAAACTAACCCTGTTTATGTGTATATCCTTCCCCAGTCTGGGTAGAAGTGAGGAAGGCAGAAATTTTGGATGCAGGCCTCCTGTCAGATGTTTAGTACCTCTTTTCCTAGTCACCCCCCCACCAGGAGGGGGCCCACAGATTTGCTCTAAAGTTTAGCTGTCCTTGATTAATAATGTACAATTGATAAATAACTTGTAAAAGAGTCTACATAGTTTACAATTGTATTTTATCCCAGTTTCTTGTGGTCTACAGTTCCAAATAGCTGGCTGAATAGTTCTGTGATAAAAGGAAATCTGAAACTATGTACCATATTCCTTCCAAGCTTAAGACCAAGAAGGTTCTCTGAATATTTTTCAGAAACAGATTGGGGAACTGTGTCCCATTTTAATGGTCTTTTAATTTGAAAGTAAATTCAATCCTTCTAATTGCTTGTAGGTATTGGACAATATGAATATTTCCATTGGATGATATGGAGAGGACAATTTATCATTGAAAGACTTGTCATTTTTATCTTAGCTGAATTGGGTGCCAGTATATACAGTTTGTGCTTTCATGCACAAGTTGATTTATTATGGTGTGGACCTGCAGTTTTTAGTGGGCTTCACAAAGCTGGATGTATCTTTGTAACTTTAGTAAAGACTTTTTTTTTTTCCTTATTGACTTTAAGGCTAAAGTCAGGTCAAACTTCAGGTCTGTCAGGTCAAACAAGTAGAAAGCAAGAGTAAAAACCCAAATTAGGAAGAAGAAGCCTATCATTTTATGACATATAATTAAAATTCATTCAGTTATATTCAGTTGAAGATTATAACTTAGCCCTCAGGAGGCAAGGTGAACTAACAATGAGTGCATGAAGCAAGCTTCAAGGAGATAGACAATGAACATTTCAGTGTTCTCTTTTCCACCTCTGGGCATGGACTCAGGTGTCTGGCACACCTGGGTGGATTCAGCTCCACCAGTTCCTAACTCTGTAAACATGAAAGTGTTCTTCAAACTTTTTGAATGTGAAAAACCAGAAAATAGTAGCAGCCTCACAGGTTTGTTAAGACAAGCCCATGAGATAAGAACAACAATCAGTAGTTACAATCAATAATATTGAATGTCTGGTAATAGTCCAGGAACTAAGATGCTGAACATCTTAGATGATCTCAGTTAAGCCAATGAAGCACTTTTTACTTAGGCTTTCAGCTTCTACCTGCTTCTGCTCTTCCCCATTCCAAGTTTGCCAGATGCCTTAAATGAAAGTGATCTCTCTTATTTGCTCATTTATTACTTTACCCATTCATCTGTGCATCTATCCAACAAATGCATAATGAATTTCTTCTAGTTCCAGGAACCATTCTAAGTGCTGGAGATATAGCAGTGCGTGACCAAAAGAGACAGTCTCTGCTGTTGGACATTCTAGTTCAGGAGACTGACAATGGACAGGCAAATAAATTTTTTAAAAAGTGTATAATATTTCATGTAGTAATGAGTGCTATGAAAAAAAAATTAATGGGAATAAGCCAATAGAGGGTGACCCCAGTACCAGGAGACACAGAGGAAGAGAGAGTTCTATTTTAGATAGAATAATCTAGGGGAAGAGACATTTCAGCATTCCTGAGTATATTCATGTCATACCATAACAAAAGTAACATTCTTACTCAGATGTGGAAGTCACATATACAGTGAGTTGTAGAAAGAAAGTTTTAAAAAATCAACATATGTTATTGTATATTTCCTTTGGGCTAGCAAACAAACAGTAATACGGTATCTTAATAGGTATAAAGCTCTTAAAAGGTAGAGCTTAGTAAGGCTATATAAATATATGCTACCCTTGGTCTATTTGAAGAGAGTAAAAAGATCCTGTGACCTACATATACTACACATTTCTGCTTGTAACTAAACAGCAATCATATAGAAATTATATGTAAAGATAGAAGTGGATGGTGATATGATGATGTCATTGGATGATTTGGGTGAATTTTTAAGCTGTGTCCAAAACAAATATATTGACACCATGAACTTGGGAACAGTAACTCCACAAGGGAACTACAGCTAGATTACTAGATTGCTGGGTCTAGGCTTTACTCCAAAAAAATAAGAGTCTCAGACCAGTGGTTTACTTTTAGCACTTTAAAGATGTCAATTCATTGTCTTCTGACTTGCATAATTTATGGCAGAAAGCTTGCTACAATTCTTATCTTTGTTCCTCCTTATACAATGTGTCTTTTCCTTTTCTTTCTTTTTCTGACTGCCTTCAGATTTCCTCATTATTTTTAGTTTTCAGTAGTTTGAATATTATTTTTTTGTTGTTTATGTCTTTTCCTTTTCTTTTTCTGACTGCCTTCAGATTTCCTCTATTTTTAGTTTTCAGTAGTTTGAATATATTATTTTTTTGTTGTTTATCCTACTCAGGGTTCTCTGGGTTTCTTGGACTTGTGGCTAATGTCCTTAATTGTTTTTTGGAAAAATTTTGACCATTTTTCCTTCAAACATTTCTTCTGTCTTGTTCTTGTCTGTTCAGAGGTTTTCTTTGGTTTCCCACCCTGCCCCCATATTTCTCATCAGAACTTGATGGAAATCCTAGGAGAAGAGTCTGTAAGTGGGTTTGAACACCCTTGCGATTATAGCTTCTAAGCTGTATTTTCATTTTAACCTGTAATTGTTCTTTAGCAATATCTTAAATATTTAGCAGAATTCTTAGCTGCTTATAATGGCTGATGTCCTCTTGCTCTGTGTCCTGCCACAGGTGAGCCAGTCCACAGGTTCCAAATTTCTTTGCAAGATCCTTAGACTTCAGGCAATTAGCCTGTGAACTCAACTCTCTGGGCTTAAGGAATGTTATGTTTTATATTTTATTCAGATTTTTCTTCTTTTTAGGGTGTGGCATTCTTTCCAGCTTTCTATATGCTAGGTGGAATCAGAATTCTAGTCTGGTGATTTTTAAACTGTTCTCTTGAGGGGTGCCTGGGTGGCTCAGTTGGTTGAGCATCCAACTCTTGATTTTGGCTCAGGTCATGATCTCAGGGTGTGAGATCAAGCCCAGTGTCAAGCTCAGGCCTCAGCAGGGGATCTGCTTGAGATTTTTCTCTCTCTTCCTCTGCCTTTCCTCCACTAGCATTCTCCCTCTCAAACTGTTCTGTGAGGTGCTTCAGGAGTTCTATAATATGTGGTTGAAATTTTATTTTACAAATATTTTACCTTTCTAGAAATTTTAATCACTAAAATGTCTTATATACTAAAGGTATCACATTTGAGATCTACCAATTTAAATAACTAAGTTGTTTTATTAATTTGTTATGTTGGGGTTTTTTTAGATCTCATGAAGTCTGCCATCACTTCACATTATCTTTAAACTTGAATACCAGCATAAACTTGAATAGGAAGGGTGTGGCTCTGCATACCCAAATACAGCCCCATGTGTATCCATACATGTAAAATTGCAAAAGCAAAGGTCACTGTTGGCAAGTACAAATACACAGCAGTCAATTAAATGTCAGGCAGTATCAATAACACCTACCTTCACAGCACACCAGTTACTTATGCAATAATAAGTGAATGGCTACTAGTATGCTATACCATGACATTACAGTATGAGCACATATTGTTCTTTTCTTGATTTACATATACATCTTAGCAGTTTTTAAATATCTATAATTATTCTACTTTGAGGCAAAAAAAAAAAAGCCTTGCTATATCTGTTTCAAGCTTTTCAGTTAATTAGATTTGCTTTTTTTAAAAAGCCTTAGTTTTTATAAGAGTGAAAACTGCCTTTATCTGTTTTAAATAAACAGGTTCTGCATAATGTTTGGTTTTCAAGAAAGAATTCCACTGCCAAAATACACATGCCCTTACCCTAGCCTCCAAAATAAATTTAATTTTCACTGGCTTAGTAGAAAGAATAATAACAATAATAATAATAATGGCAAACACTTAAACAGAACTTACAACAATTCACATACTTTTCTAGGAATTTTACATATATGTTATTTAATTTAATCCTTATATCAACCCTATGAAGTAGGTACTGTTATCATCCCCATCAGTCAGATAAAGGGAATAGGCACGTGGTATATGTGAGAGCACACAGTAGGAGTCAAACCTAGGTAGTCTGGTTCTAGAGTGTGGGTTTCTCACCATGAACTATGAACTATACTGGTAGAATGTTAAAGTGGAAGTCTGATTTCATTGTGGAAGTTTCTTTTTCCTATACAATATATCTCTCTCCCTTTCTCTTCCTTTCTCTCCTCCCCCACCCCATCTCTGTCTCTCAGTCTCTCTCCTTTTCTCTAGCTGTACTTCCGTTTCTCCACTTGTGGATTAAGTGATAAACGTGTCAGTTACCTTCAGCATACAAAGATATTTAATAAGTTAACTACTTTTAGAAGTATTTAAGGGTCAGAAAATAAAGGCCAAACAACTGTAGCTTAATTGTTGAAAATAGCTGGGTTTGGGTCTGCTCCTATTTTCTTTTTTGAGTGAATTTAAGATATTGTGTATATCAACAGTCTTATCCTACTATCTCCACTTGCTACTGTGGACATTTTCACTTTATTATTCCTTGAACAGATTCTCCTAGGTGGCACAGACCAGGAGATTAAGTAGCTTAATACATGGCCTCCTGCTTGTATGCATTCTCTACCCAGGTCACAGGTCTTGATGCTCACAATTGAGGTGTTGTGTGTGCTTAAATGACAGTCATAATCTTTGCTTTAAAAGAAAAGCCCCTAAAGGATAATATTTAATTTTAATGATTATTATTTGGGGCTTGGGCTTTTTTTAATGAAAAATTAATATTTCTAGAATGAAGAAATTAATCAAAGTGACTTATTTTTTTTTAAGTTAAAGCAGCATTTTAGAAAAGTCAAGTTATTGAGAATTAAATCAAACGCTTAGGAACTGGAACTTGAAAGGACTTTAAAATTACTCACTTTTGAGGTATGCCTGTTGGTTTTATTTTTGCTAAACATGGAATAATGGAAAGGAGAGAAAGCCACATTGCATCTAATGCTATCATGTATTCTCTCTGTAGTCCCAGGTATCTTTATTTGGTCTACCCAGATATAAAACATTACGAAGTAGTAAAAAATGTACACTTTCCTAGAAAGCCATATTTTGCCGAAAACACATTTGAGGGGTGCCAGGGTAGCTCAGTCAGTTAAGCGTCCAATTCCCGATTTCGGCTCAGGTCATGATCTAAGGGTGGTGAGACTAAACCTCACACTGGGCTCCATGCTCAGCAGGGAGTCTGCTTAGGATTCTCTCTCTCTGTCTCCCCTGCCCCGCCTCCCCCATGCTCATGCTCTCTCTAAATAATAAATAAAATCTTAAACACACAACATACACACACACATACACGCACACTTGAAATTTTCCTGTCTTAGGAGACTAGATCTGTGAGCTTGTAGTTCTTAAGGACTAGGCAATATTTAATATTAAGGTAATATTTTTGTAAAATTATTTTATTTTTAAGTAATCTCTATACCCAACATGGGGTTTGAACTTGCAACCCTGAGATCAAGAGTCCCATGCTCCACTCCCTGAGCCAGCCAGACACCTCTAGGTGGTAATATTAAACATAAATATATACTTAGAAAAATCACATTTTTTCCAGAGTGGCCCTCATTATTTAGTATATACAGCATAAATTGAAGACATTCTCTACACATATTTAAGAAACTTTACTTTTTTCATAATTTGACAGTTTTTTGCCTTTTTGTTGGCTATTATTTTCCATAGGAAAATTTTGCTGATTTTTTCCTCCAAGTAATGATAGAGAAACCTAACCACATTGTGCATCCTTGTTAAATGAATGAAAAATGTGAATATTTTCATGATAGTGTGATTTGTTTCTATAGAGCATTTCATAATTACTGGTGCCAAATACTAAAAACCTGTGTCAGTTTGAGATAAGAGCAGTATACATAGAATCTATTACTTCTGGTGAGCTTCTCCAAAAGTCACTTTCTAATTGGTTTGAGAACACCAAAGAAAGTGATCCTGTTGAGTTTGCAGATGAAGTGGAGACCAGTATAAGTTGCCATAATGACCTGAGTCCAGGAAAGCCAGAGACTGGACCTCCTGAGTTGAGATTAAATGTTTACCAGGGGCCCCATACCTTTTACCCCAACAAATGTCAAGAGAGATAGTTAAATGTTGAGATTTTCTGCTATATCTTACTTCTTGATAGAACAGCATGGGCACTGGCATAGGGGGATGAAGCCACCTGTCATGAACTGTACCCCATTCTGTTGTAAGGATCACAGGGCTAAAGGAGCAGGTGGACACCATAGCATGGAAAGAAAGTCTGTCACACAATGTGATTGACCATCCCAGAGACAATGGAAAACCAGAGAACAGATTTGAACCAGGAAATAACATAACATGAATGGCTTCACATTTTTTAAAGGTCCTTCCAGCAGCAGCTGAGTGGAGGGTAAATTAGAGACATCTGAGGCAGGGGGAATAAATTAAAGGTATGTTGCCATCGTTCAGTATGATATGAGGAAGGTCCATAGGCCATGCAAGTGGAGTCAGAAAGAAGTTGGATGGATTGAATATAGGAGGTGAAGAAAGATTGTAAATATGCCTAAATTATTTGTTTTCATGGGCCTTTGAAAGGAATAAAATTCTTTGGTGTCCCCATGGAATACATTTCAACAACAAAAAAATTGTTGATTTTAGCATAGAGATCCTAAAGTGTACAGCAAAAATAATAAAATATGTTAACCAAGCTATTTAACTTCCACATTTTATCAGAAAAATAATAGATTGGAAGCTTTTGAATGGAGCATGACACTGCTGAGATCAAGACTGTTGGGTGGATTTCTTTATGGACCAGTTAACATATTTTGTTTGATGGCTTAATCCTAGCCAGTCATTTGTAAATGTGGGTGGAATAAGGAGGAAACCATTACTAGAAAGTCAGTTCAAAGTACATAATATACATATATACATCATTAACCTAAAAGAAAAAAAAAAACCTGCAAGAAAAATAGAGGCCAACTTTCCATGTGCAAATTATTATGTCAGCTGGTCCTCTTTAAGATTACTATTTCATTTTGAAGTCCCTCATAATTCCACCTAAAGTCATTCATTACATAAAATAAGAAATGGACATTTAAAAAGAAAACACATTTTTTAAACCTACTTCTGGAAAATATTAGAAATAAATTCTTAATAGTAAAGTATTTTGAATTTGTATACTCAGAATAGTATATCAACATAAAATGTCATCTTCAGTAATTCCCTTGTGGAAACAAAATAAAAATTCTCAAATCTTATCATTTCCTAGAAACTATGTAAGATGAGAAAAAAATAAAAATGACCCAAAATTCCACTGTGTTCTCTCTTTATGGCCATCTTTTGAGGCAGTGCTAAAAAGGCTCTTGATTTATGGCTCAAAGGTAAAAGATGCTAATCAGATTTATGAGGGTGGGAAGATTCTAAAGCTATTATATCACATTCACTTTTCTAATTGAATAATTTCTGTGTGGGAACTGAAGTTCAAGGTGATGAGCCAGCCTTAGAGTCTGGGGGTTCATAAATAGAAATGATTTGTTTTTTTTCCCCTGATTTTTTTTTTTAGCTCAATCTCATGAGAAACAAGAGCAAATCCTTTCTTTATGAAAATTCCTCTGAAAATGGTAGTGTTTTAAAAAGAAAAAAATTAAACCTGTCATTTTGGGGGAGTTATATATCATCTATACACATCTATACATCATCTATACACATTTGTATGACTACAAAAGTCATTCAAATACTGTTAGCTTTTTTTTCTTGCAACCAACATTTATGGAACAAAGACAATATTCATAGACCTGGTCTAGTGCTGTGGAGATATAAAGATAAATGGGATGTGGTCTTTCCCAGCCCTGAAAGAGGGCATAGTTCAGTTGGGAGACAAGGTAAGTCCACAAATAACTATAATAAGAGTTAAATTTGTCTAGTGCCCTCCCCCCACCAAAAAAAAGAGATACAAAGAAGGAGGTAGAAAACTCATTTGTGATTAAGAGAATTTGGAACATTATTTTAAAGACAATGGCATTTCAGTTGAGCCTAAAAGAATGGGTAGGAATTGTTAAAACAGCATTGTAGGATAGGGAATTCTAAGCAAAGATTACTTAAAAGTTGTAAGGCAGAGGATATGTCTTAGAAATAATGAGAAGTCTACTTTAGTTGAAGCAGTAAGGGTAATTGAGTGAGACTTATAGTACCCTAGAGCTTTGGAGGTCTTTGGCATTTACTGGACCCTCAGAGCAATTCAGCTAAATGGTTAGGATTCTAGGAGCTAGAGCCAAATTGTCTGGGCTTGAGACCTGGTGCTAATAAATTTTAGCTGTGTGGCTTTGAACAAGTTATTTAACCTCTCTCTCTGAGCTTGCTCATCCATGATATCTGAAACTCTTACATTAGGTTTTTTGAAATTAAAAGTTTTCAGTTTTTAGAAAGATTATATTGTCCAATAATTAGATGTGTTAGAAACCCCCCCCCCCAACAAGGTTTTAGGCAGTGCCTCATAAACAGCACATTTGTATTTCCACAGCAGGTGATATGAGAGTTTATAAGTGAAATAAAAATGATAGATATTCTTATATGCATTCAGTTCAGGTTTTATCCAAATGAATTTGTTACAAACTTATTTTTAAAACTACTGGATTTCACTGCTTTTTCAGTAGATTTTGGAATTGTACGTAAGGGATTTGGGGGCCTATAGTAGTACCATTCTTGTAAGATTGGTACGAGAAGCAAACAGCAGTTTATGCGTGGGGCTTGCACTATGCCTGAAGCTCTGTAAGTATTCATTGTTATTCTTTTTGCATTATTGGGTACAAGTGACATGAGACAGAAAGTGACATGTTCAAGGTCTCTAGCAATTCAGCAGTAGACCAGGATAGGAACTGCCCAGGCCAATGCTTCTTTCTTAGCCATGCTAGACTACAGTCCAGTGGTAGAAAGCATTCAATACTGGCTAAGTATTGTGTATCCTTCCAGCCAAATGAGGTATAATGAATTTTGGTAGAATAGTGAAAAGGAAGAGATACTGGGCTTGCTAATGAGATATAGGGGTTAGGGACGGGGCAAAGATGATCCCAAGAATTCAAGAACAAATGATCTCTTCCATTTGTGTGGGTACATACACCCCACACTGTGAAAACATTGCCCCCTGCATTGTACTGATGAGCCTCACAAGGACTGTATGTTGAGGTGTGGTTCTTGTAGCTTTTTGATACCTGACCCTAGTTCTTTCACACTTCTTTGCATTTAATCATCCTGCCTCCACTGCCCCCCAGCTCTAGCCTCCTGACAAACTCTAGCTTAATCCTCAGGACTAAGTTGAATTTACCTCTTCAGTGAAGCCTTCCTTAAATTAATTAGGAAGAGTCAAACCCTCTTCCTTCAGCCTTCTTTGGCGCTGTCACAGCATTGACAGGTTGCTTTAGCTCCTCATCTGTATATTCTGTCTCCCTACTCATTCTCATTAGTATTCTCAGACCCACAATGACACATAGTTGGCATTTAGTACAGATTTAATGAATATAGGAATCCACATTTTACAAATGGAAAATTTGGAGTGTTTCAATAGCCTGCGCAACATTGTGCAGTTTAGTTGGAATTGGGAGTTAAACTAGATCGGCCTGATTCCAAAGTCCTTATTATTTTCTCATCTTCCTTCTGTAGAAGAAAAAGTGTGTATAGGTGTTTATTTACACATGCATGGGGACTAAATACTAGTGAAGGCCCAGGCATAATGATTTTTGTATTGTATTTTTCTGACAAATACAATATGTTCTGTCAGCCATTTATAAATATATATAAATAAAAGTTGACATATTTTGGATGGTTGTTATATAGTCTTATTGTTTCTGTAAATCTAATAATGGTGGTTGGCTTAAAACACAAAAAATATGGAGGGATGGAATGAAGTTGGTAAAAATCACCCAAGACCCACTACACAGAAATAACCTCCAATAAGATGTTAATGAGCTTCATTCTAGGTATTTCTCATGCATTCTAGACCTATGTTTGCAGAGCACTGTTCATTTGCATGACTCTTAATGCCATATGTAGCATTTCATAGAATGATCCTTCCTCATTTTTCAAAAATGTGTTTATAAAATTTGTGATGACAACTGAACAGCCCAACCCTATGAAATGGTAATTTATACAGTAATAAAAAATAAATAAATCCATGTATTATGGGCTTGTAGCTGAAGGCATCTGTGTTAAGCATGTTTTTTACATCAAAGTATTATATAGAATGCTGTATGAGACTGTATAGCACAGACGGTTTTGAAGTACCCCCACATTAGCTATGCTTTTGTACCCACTCTACGAATATGAGGGAAGATACTGTTCTATGTCCCTCAGGAATGATAAACACAATAATGAACATATCAAGAATGCCTTTCTTTCAGAGGATTCAGAGCTTTTGTACAGCCATTATGTCACTTGTCTGTAGCGCCTTTTGAAAAGAATTTCTCATGGACATTGTTTTCTAACTTCTCTGAATTCTTGGAATAGCCAAGACAGGTGTAGAGAAATTGAAGTATCACATTGTTTACCTAGAATCTCCATTCCCAACTGTTCAAACCAAAATTCCATGTGATTCTACAGTAGTCCCGAGAAGAGTTGAAATCAGAGGGTGAAAGCAATGGTGAATAGACTATGTGATGGGATGATTTTAGAATGTAGAATAACTTGCCAAAAGAAGTGAGAACATGGATTTGACCTGAAAACAGGCTGGAGGAAAGTAAGAAAGGAAAAAAACAAAAACAAAAAAGCAACAACAACAAAAACGCCTATACTACATGATATAAATCAGTTACCTAATAGATTTTCTTTTATTGTTGGCTAATTTCTTGATCTCTGTGACATGGTAATCAGCATGAAAAAAGGATGTGTGTGTGTCTGTATATGTGTGTGTGCTCAGTACAAAGCACATGGTAAAATAAAACAAGCTGATATGAAATAATTGATCTATATTTCTGCTTGGCTTAAGCAGCTTTTTTAAAAGATTTTATTTATTTATGTATTTATTTATTTGAGAGAAAGAGAGAGCACATGCACAAGCCGGGGGAGTGGCCGGGGGGAGGGAGAGGGACAAGCAGACTCCCATGCTGAGCATGGAGCATGGGAGCCTGATCTCAGTACCCTGAGATCGTGACTTGAGCAGAAACTGAGAGTCCTGAGCTAAACTAACTGAGCCAACCAGGCGCCCCTTAAGCAGATTTTTTTTAAGTGAAATTGGAATATGATTGTTTCAGAGACAAAAATGCATTCTTTGAGTACAATTTTACTAGTAGCAATTCCTTTATTTATTATGTAGGATGTTTTGTCAAACCAAATTAAAGGTTATATTTTGTCTTCTCCATAAGCAATCTAGAGCCAAGAATGAAAACCACATAATATATTTTTAGGATTAAACCATTTATTACTGATAGATAATGGCAGAGCAGAAACAGTAGGCACCAGTTAGTCTGCATTAGCTCATGAGCACTGGATAACTTTTTTGTGAACTCTAAAGATTCGTGAAATTCTATCACTTGCATTAGCTTTCTGATAAGTTTCTGATGTGGTCAGTTGCCCTCTGACCCTGGTCACTGCAAGTCCTTCTGCACACTGCAAGGGGTTTCTATTCTCAGAGGGTCTTTGCCAAGAATTTCCCCTTTAGGGTGCTTTTTAGAAAGAATAAGCACCTTAGCCAAATAAACTAAGCCTCCTCTCAGGCCAACCACTTAAACCACTGTAGGGGAGGGATCCCTTCATGTAGAAAGGAAAGAGTTGTGTGATAAGAAGAATAGAAAAACCCATTTTTTACTCAGAATCCTGCCTGATTAAGAAGCTAAGTATATGACAAAATCAAGAATCATATACACAGCTAATATTTACTGAGGACATTCTATGTTGTCAAACACCAACCCAAAGCACAGTGTACAGAATAAAAATTAAAATAATCCCATAATTCTATGTATTTATGAAATAATGCATTTAGATCTGGGGTACCATATCTTAAAAGGAATATTTAAGAAATAGATAACCATAGTGATAAGGAATTTGGACAAATGGGATTCCAGTGTTAAGTAAGTTGAGGATACTGCTCTTGGAAGAAAAGATTTAGTGGGAACAAGGTAAATCTTGTTAAATAAAAATATTTGAAGGTTTTTGCCTATGAGGAAGTTATAGGGGAAAGGGATGCAGGACAAATGTAATTAAAAATAACAAATTTAAATGTCTTTTTTTGTTTTAAGATTTATTTATTTTGAAAGAGCACATGTGGTGGGGAGTGGGGTGAGCAGAGGGAGAAAATCGCAGACAGATTCCCTGCTGAGTGCAGAGCCTGATGGATACAGAGCTCCATCTCAGGACACTGAAATCATGACCTGAGCCAAAATCATGAATCAGACACTTATCTGAGCCACCCAGATGCCCCAAATATGTCATTAAAAAATAAAAAATAGAGGGGTGCCTGGGTGGCTCAGTGGGTTAAAGCCTCTGCCTTCGGCTCAGGTCATGATCCCGGGGTTCTGGGATCGAACTCCGCATCGGGCTCTCTGCTCAGCAGGAAGCCTGCTTCCCTCTCTCTCTGCCTGCCTGTCTGCCTACTTGTGATCTCTCTCTCTGTCAAATAAATAAATAAAATCTTAAAAAAAATAAAATAAATAAAAAATAATAAAAAACAGACTACCAAAAGTAAAGCTCAGTAAGACTTGGGTTAATTAGAATAAATTAGAATAAAGAGAGCACTGAGTGAGGGGCGCCTGGGTGGCTCAGTGGGTTAAAGCCTCTGCCTTCGGCTCAGGTCGTGATCCCAGGGTCCTGGGATCGAGCCCCGCGTCAGGCTCTCTGCTTCGCGGGAAGCCTGCTTCCTCCTCTCTCTCTGCCTGCCTCTCTGTCTACTTGTGATCTCCGTCTGTCAAATAAATAAATAAAATCTTAAAAAAAAAAAAAAAAAAGAGAGAGAGCACTGAGTGAGAAATCATCCTAGGGGAGGTCATAGTTTCCAAACAAGGTTGAGAAACACTGTTTTAGAGCTCCAAAAATGGAATCAGTTGTCTAGTAAGATAATCAGTCTCAAGAAAGTGAGGTAGCCAAACCATACTTTTTAAAATAAGTCTGAATTTTCTCTAATCATAAGAAGATCTTTGTTTCAAAGGTCATTTCTAAAGTCCTATTGCATATATCCATGAAGCACATTGAAGGCTATTCTCATATGACCTCATAAGACACAGTTGGTACATGGGCCAAAGTCAGTAGCAAGCAATGTATTCACAGATGAATTGATTGCGATGAGACATTGGAATTTTTTTGTTTTTAAGTTTTATAAGAGTCTATAGGGTAGAAAATTTAAATCATTTTTATTTTAATAAGAACCAAATATCCCAAATTATTGAAATTATAAGATGTAAAGGTAACATATCAACAGGATGGTTGATAAATGGTGTCCATGTATATTATGTAAATTGGTTGTGATATATCTTAGATATAACCATCTAAGATGGTTTTTCATGAAAACCACTACATTAAAACTACATTAAAAATATTCCATTGTCATAATGATATACCACAGTAAAATAAAGAGAGTAATGATATATGTGTCGCTTGGTGGCTTTTATACCTTTTAAAAGAGAAGAAGTTGTTATTTTTAACAGCACAATTTGAGAAGTGCTCCTTAAAGTTAGTCTTTCTAAAAATTCTTAGTGAAAGAAAACAGGATAGTAGCTACATGAGTTGCAGAACTTATTTGAGTTTTGTTGATTAGTATGTTTACATTTTTCTAATTGAGATGTTAGTTTGTCGAAGAGAGGAATTACAGGTAGCAGATGGAGAGGGAGAGAAATTGGCTGAGAAAATGAAGTGGTGATGGATATGGGCCCAAGAACTCTAATAACAAGGAGAATAGTTCTTCCTCTAGTTAGGTGGTTGTCAGTGGGGGTTACCTTTGCCCTCCGGAGTACATTTGGCAACTCTTGTGACAGTTTTGGTTATCACAACAGGGTTGGTTGGAGCTGTGACCTCTGGTGAGTAGAAAGGCCAGGGATGCTGCTACACATCCTACAATGCACAGGACACCCCCCACAACAGAGGATTATCCAGTCCAAAATGTGTGTAGTGCCATGGTTGAGAAATCCTGATCTAGTTGTGAGTGTAAGATTGTATTGGGGTACTGTACAAAGAAATACGTAGGTACAAGAGACTTAAACTAAAGAAGCTTGAGCCCTATAGCCTTAATCTTATTAAAGTAGAAAGCCACATGGCCTACAGTTCTAACAGTTCTTTATTTAAATAAATCAAAAGTCAGAATTGGAGTGCCTGGCTGACTCAGTCAGCAGAGCATGCAACTCTTGATCTCAGGGATGTTAAGTTCAAGCCCCACATTGGGCATAGAGATTACTTAAAAATAAAATCTTTTAAAAAAAGAAGTCAGAATTAGTTTAGCACCATCTTAAGAGCTCAGTTTATTTTCTTCATGGCTGCATATAATAAAAGTATTTTGAAATTCCATTTTAAATTGTGTGCATATGCCCAATGAGCAAGTCAGCAAAAATGCTTTTGTTAACTTAAAACTGTAGCAGTAAACATTTCATTAACTTATCTGGCAAACAATAATGCACATAGTTTTAAAGCAGAGCTGCCAGTCTCTCATCCTGTTGGATTCTTAAAAGATTTTGAGGCTGGTTATTCTTCCAGGCCATTATTCTGTTTCTGAGGAATAGCTATCTTTTGCTAATCAGATTAAAGTAAAAAGAGAGCTGGTATACCAGAATGCAAAGATAAGCTGTAATTTCATTGTTAGTCAATACACGCTTCATAATAATCTTGTTTTTACTTGTTCTATTTCAACAACTTTTTTATTCTATAATAAATGAATAAAAGGGACGCCTGGGTGGCTCAGTTGGTTAAACAGCTGCCTTCGGCTCAGGTCATGATCCCAGCATCCTGGGATCGAGTCCCACATCAGGCTCCTTGCTCGGCAGGGAGCCTGCTCCTCCGTCTTTCTCTGCCTGCCACTCTGTCTGCCTGTGCTCACGCTCTCTCTCTCTCTCTCCCTCTCTCTCTGACAAATAAATAAATAAAAAATAAATAAATAAATGAATAAAAACTTAAGGAATTATTGTGAGATCTTTCATTTTAATCCAAGCCATACTTGTTTTTAGAAGTCTGAAATTTGTCTTCTGAATTTTTCTTATAAAAAAAAGCTTTGTTTTATTTTTTTTAAGATTTTATTTGTTTACTTGAGAGAGAGGGAGAGAGCACAAGCAGGGGGAGCAGCAGAAGGAGAAAGAGAAGCAGGCTACCCACTGAGCAGGAAGCCAATGTGGGGCTCCAATCCCAGACCCCTGGGATCATGACCTCAGCAGACGCTTAACGGACTGAGCCTCCCAGGGACTGGATCAAGCCCAACATCAGGAGCCTGCTTCTCCCTCTCCTCCCTGCTTGGGCCCTGTCTTGCTATCTCTGTCTCTCTCTCTCTCTCCCTCTCTCTCAGATAAATAAATAAACTACTACATAAATAAATAAAAGTCGTTTCTAGGGGCACCAGGGTGGCTCAGTCAGTTAATCGTCCAACTTTTGATTTCTCTTCAGGTTATAATCTTGGGGTTGCAGGATCAAGCCCTTTGACCAGCTCCATGTTCAGGATAGAGTCTGCTTGTCCTTCTCCCTCTGCTCCTCCCCTCACCTGCGTACACTGTCTCTCTCTCTCTCTTTCTCTCTCTCTCGTAGCTAAATAAATAAAATCTTTAAATAAATTAAAGCCATATCTAAAGTCATATTGCACATTTTTTAAGTACAGTTCTGACTGGCAGCTACGTGATACAAACAAACAAACAAAAATTCTTTCTATTTGCTTCCTCTAAACATGAAAAAGTGGAATTGTGTAGACTGCCTCTATAGTTTTTACAGAAACATCTGTTTTAATAACACATTAACTTCCACCATTGACTGGTTAATTGTTCTTGGGACCAGTTCTTCCATTTTGTGATTTGTGCCTTGGTCTTAATTCTGTCCAGGGCCTTCATTCTCCTGGCTTCTATCTTGATTTCTATTAAAACTTGATTCAGAGTATCAAGTAACTGGGAACTCTCTGTATTTCCAGATATCTATATGGAATTGTTAGAAGTGTGGTGTAACTGTGTTTATACAGAGCAGGTACATTTTCTCATGGATTACAAAGGAAAAATTAGGATTTTTCTTTTCTCAACAAATTCTTCAGTCTAAAATCAGAGTAAACTAGCTTAATGTTTAGCTAGTGATTCACACTTCATAGAACACTTTCATAAATGTTATCTTATTTGGATCTCACAATAACTGTATGAAGGGAGTATTATTATTATCTTGGAGATAAATGAACTATATAAATTTAAGTGAGATTTATGACTCCAAAACCCACAAAGTCCAAAGTGAGTCTCTGGAAATTAAGAGCCAGGTGTTGTGACTTCTGCCTTATGTGCTCCATTTCCTAGTTCTGCTCTGTGTTCTCAGGGACTCCAGCCCACATGACTGGGATTCTGGGTAACAAACTAGGGGTGGGGAGGACACCCAAAGGAGGAAACAGGAAGATCCCCCAAATAGAAGACCATCTCTTCCTATCTAATAACTCATTTACTGTACCTCTCCCCCATTTTTCTGGAGCCCCAGTACCACAACACCTGTTTTGGCCAGTTTCACCAGTTGACTCCAGCTCTTGACTCTGTTCCTTGTGACCCTGTTCTCCTAATCCTCCTGTTCCTACATTTCACTGCTTATGTAAGTTGCTCTGTCTTTATTTAAAAAAATCCTTAAATGATAGAAATGAGTTTCTTAAAAACTCAAAGCAGTTTTTAAGAAATATTCATCAATTTAGTCTCCTTCTTTTCCTGAAGAAGAACATTTAAGGTACAAAGAGTAAGGTAACCATGTTTTAATATGGTAGTATGTTATTGATATGTTAATATTAAAAGTTAGGAATTAATGTGATAGAAAGGAAAGTAGAAATAACAAGCTTTTACTTATTCAGACTAGTTTTACCAAAACTCATTACTACACATAGTCAGTCTTTTGATTCCAGGTGAATAAAGAAACTGGAGTAGTTCTCAAGCACTTGGCACCTGCTTACTAGTGAAAGAGTGAATCATATCCAACAAGACCAGTAATGCCAGTGGTTTATTTCTGGGTGTAATAGTAAGGCTTAATCTTAAAATTTCATAAAATGATTATTTTTGCAATTCTGTGTTTGTATTTATATGTTGGATGTGAGAGGGAAAGAAATATATTGAAGTAATATTTTTCCAAGCAGATATTACATACCAGATACTGCTTTAAGCACTTAGATACACAGTGATGAACGAAATGCATTAATGGCATTTCCACTGTAAAGTGAGTAAGTTGGTCAAGAGAGAAGAGAAAGGCAAAAACAGATATAGACATATTTCCATATCAGAATTTGAATTAGCAACCACAGCTGAACCATGGTATATTAGAGAACTTAACATTGATTCATTTACCCACCCAGTTACCATCCCACCAGACTTAATATGAGAGCTTACAGGCACTTGCTAAGATCTGAAGAGATAACAAAGTAAACAGGGGAAGGGATAAGTAAAATGGGTGAAGGAAAGTAGGAGATATAGCCTTCCAATTATGGAATGAATAAGTCTGGGAATAAAAGACACAGAATTAAAGGGAATATAGTCAGTAATGTTATAATAGCCTCATATGGTGACAGATGATAGCTACCCTTGTAAGCGTAATATAACATAGAAAAATTGAACCACTGTATTGTATACCTGAAACTGATATAACATTGTGTATCAACCATACTCAAATAAAAAAAAAAAATTTTAAGTGAGCAGGGAGTGTTCAATCCCCTAATCCCAATCACACCTCCTCTCAAATTCAAATCAACATATACTAATTGAAAACCTGTTATGTGCACCACTAGATTTTTAGTCCTGGCTACGATTAGAATTATTGGTGAGGCTTTTAAAAATACCATTGCTTATGTTCCCCTTAAAACCAATTAAATCAGAATTTTGGGAGTGATGTCCTGGCAACAGTATTTTTCCAGCGCTTCCTGGTGTAATTCTGATATACAGCCAGAGTTGAAAATCCGTTTCCCATCAGATGCCCAAAGGGAGAAAAAAAAAAAAAAAAGTGAGGAAAAAAAAAGTACAAACATGTGTCCATGTTTGTAAAAAATACTATCTTTCTGTAATTCCATAAAGAAGGGGAATAGGAACAAGCACATGTCCCTTCATATTTTTATCCAAAAAATTAGTTACATGTTGACTCCTTCTATAAGTAGAGGGGAGTTGGAAAAAGTATAAAGCATGTGCCTTCCCTCTAGGAGCTTAAACAGTGACTAAAAATAAAAGGCAGAGAAACAAGAAAACTGAAAATAAAAAAGTACTCCAGAAATATCTCCAAAAAGCAAGAGACACAAGTACTTTGGTCTATGAGTTCCCATAAGGGCAAAGGAAAATTAAAAGACGGGAGCTTTTCTGATGCAAAACCAAGAAATCATTCACCCCATGTTAACACTCAATAAAGCAGTTAATATAGTCCCTAGTTTTGCAGCAGAATATTCTCATTCTTATACAAATAAGCAGACCATTTCTTATTTAAGGAGAGGATATTCTCATTAGAAATAAGTATGACCATTTCAAATGGCTGATCCACCTATTTGTAAATTGTGATACGTACTTGCAGGGGCATATATCTCTCTCCAAAGGCTTAGAGCAGTCAATGAATGTCCCCAGTGAGATTTTTAGGAATAAATTTAGGAATATAATAACTTTTCCAAGAAATATTCCCATCATTAAAAATATATGAAGTGATATTACATGTTATCTTATTTAATCCTCACAAGTATATTGAGAACATGAAGCCCACATTACTTTGAAGTGACAAATGCAAGTTTTGAGTTTAAGTCTTCCAAGTCCATTGTTCTTTTTCACACCTGAATGTTTCTCAATCTTAGCTACATATCAGAATACCTAGGGAACCTTTTCAAAATTGCCAGGACCCACCTCCCCAGTAGTTCTTAAAATAGGTTGAGGGAAGAGGGGAGAGGGGGAAGGGGGCCTAGGCAGCAAGGAAATAACAGGTGCTCCCCAAAAGAAGAATATTTTAGTAATCCTACTATTAACTCTTCTAAAGTGAAAAATCAGATTTGTTAATAGTTAAAAACTTTCTGCACAGCTATGAAATTAGAGAATATTTATGAAAAGATAAAATAAAAATGCTATGAGGTAACAGAGTTTTAATAACCCTTGAATGCCATTATCTGGCAACCTAACTCATAAGGCACTTTCTTATTACACAAGCTTTATTGAAATATAAATTAAATATAATGTGTCCTGAAGAAAATCAATTTGAAAAAGTGGGCTCGGGCTTTCCACATTGAGTCAAAATCAAGTCAAATAAAATTTTTCACAAGAGTTGTTCCAGACTCTTGCTAGATTATAGAATTGAAACCAGTTAATGTTATATATACTCAGAATCATTACTGTATTACTCGGGGCATTTTTTTCTGTCTGTTGCAGAAGTGCATGCTGTCTTTTAAGATTTGGGAATAACATTTTGCATCCTTCCAAGAGTATTTAATGTAAGCAGGTTCTGTTACTATCTAAAAAATTATACTTAGCTCCATAAAATAATACATTTTTGTAAAAGATAAATCTTGCTTAGATTTAGGATCTGAAAATATTTTCTTGTGATGTTTTGTAATTAAAGGGTAGCCTACTCAAAACATCTTTACTAAACTGGATAAGTTTTCATCCATTTTTCATGTGTTTAAATGCGTGTGTACCAACACATTTTATGAATGGAAAGGAGGATGTGTATGTGTATATATATATATATATATACACATACATACATACATATATATTATATATATTATATGTATTATATGTATATTTTCTAAAATCTTTGCATATATTTATCCAAAGAATGTGCATTTTTTATTAGACATTTACTTAACATAGTTACCATGGAAGTAGGATTTGTGGGTGGCACCACTTTTCTAAGAGAAAAATGCAGCCTATTCATATTTTTGTAGAGCTTAGTTCTTTTATAGCTTGTATAGACCTTTGATCATCTTCATATTCCTCTTATCTCCTAAATACCTTTTGATCACATAACTTTTTGAGATTTCTTTGGGCTAATGAAAGAGAGATTAAATTCAAAGCTAGTAATTTTCCTAATAATCCCTTCATATCCCATTTCCAAAGAAAGGAGAGTTCCTTCTTCAACCCAAGGTGACTCCACTTCATCTATAATCTATATTCTTAATTCCATCGTGCTGATTTACTCTAGGACAGACATCTTCAGGTTGACCCTCTCTCCCATGTATCTTCAACCTCCCCTTTTCTCTCTACCATCTCCTTCACTCATATAAAAACATGTTCGCTTTTCCATCTTAACAAGAATGTGCCAAAGAACAAATAATCCAATCAAGAAATGGGCAGAAGACATAAACTGACATTTCTGCAAAGAAGACGTCCCAATGGCCAACAGACACATGAAAAAGTGCTCAACATCACTTGGCATTAGGGATATACACATCAAAACCACAATGAGATACCACTTTACACCAGTCAGAGTGGCTAAAATTAACAAATCAGGAAACGACAGATGTTGGCAAGGATGTGGAGAATGGGGAACCCTCCTTTGCTATTGGTGGGAAAGTGGCTGCAAGCTGGTGTAGCCACTCTGGAAAATAATATGGAGCTTCCTCAGAAAGTTGAAAATAGAGCTATCCTAGACCCAGCAATTGCACTACTGGATATTTACCCCAAAGATACAACTGTAGTGATCCAGAGGGGCACCTGCCCCCCATTGTTTATAGCAACCATGTCCACAATAGTCAAACAATGCAAAGATCCCAAATGTCAATTGACAGATGAATGGATAAAGAAGATGTGGTATATATATATACAGTGAGATATTAGAAATATTACACAGCCATCAGAAAATGAAATCTTGCCCTTTACAATGATGTGAATGGAACTAGAGGGTATTATACTAAGTGAAATAAGTCAATCAGAAAAAAATTATCATATGATCTCACTGATATGTGGAATTTAAGAAATAAGGCAGAGAGTCACAGGGGAAGAGAAGAAAAAATGAAACAAGATGAAACTAGAGAGGGAGACAAACCATAGGAGGCTTTTAATCTCAGGAAACAAACTGAGGGTAGCTGGATGGGAGGGGGGTGTGGAGGATGGGGAGGTTGGGTGATAGACATTGGGGAGAATATGTGTTGTGGTGAGTGCCATGTGTTCTGTAAGACTATGAATCACAGACCTGTAACCCTGAAACAAATAATACATTATATGCTAATTTAAAAAAATAAGAATGGGGATAAAGAGAAAGCTCCCTCAAATTTCCTCTACCTCCTCATACCCAATTTGTCCTCTAGCCCCTTCCCTGTATCTGTCCTTCCCTTCCTCCAGTAGGATCTCCTCCCTGTCCACATCTCATTTATTCTTCAGCTCACACTTGGGCTCCCACCACAGAGATCATGACCAACATCCTCATAGATACACCCAGTGTACTCTCTCTCCCTTCATTTATCTTATCCTTTCAACAACATTTAACGCTATAGATCACTCTGTCCATCTTGAATTTTTTCTTTCCTTACCTTCTCTGACTCCTTTTGCTCTCTAATTCTATGACTACTTTTGCTAAAACCCCTCTCCTGACTTATCTTCTGTCCACCTCTTAAGTATCCGTACTTCCCAGAGTTTTATTCCCAGCTCTCCTGCTCTTCATTTTATCAGATAATTTTGTTTATTCTTGGCCTTAGCCACTGGTATGTTGGAGTCAGCTCCTCAGGACAAGTTATGCACATCTCTTCTCAATTCTTTGTTCATTGACCGTCAGGTTGGTAGCTTGAAATTAACCAAGGTAGGAGTAATTATGCCACAGAAATCAGTAAATGCTGCAGATCAGGGAGGTTTGGGTTTTTGTTTTTGTTTTCTAATAGCTAGCCCAATAGTACACCACTGGCTTTAATAATGATGTAAATGCTGCCAGTTCTCAAGCCCGTGTCTCACACTTTCTGAGCGCCAGCCAATATTTCTGACTGATTTCTGGCCAGTTCCTCTTGAATGCCCAAATGAAACTCATTTTCTTCTCCCAAACCACCCCTCTTCTGCACTAGTCCACGCTTTGACTAATGACCCCACCATTCTCCTGTCATCCTTGTAG
The DNA here is from genome assembly GCA_004024625.1 of Mellivora capensis. Classification (NCBI taxonomy): domain Eukaryota; kingdom Metazoa; phylum Chordata; class Mammalia; order Carnivora; family Mustelidae; genus Mellivora; species Mellivora capensis. The sequence goes on from PISX010004352.1 coordinate 23,584, forward strand.
GAAGCCCAAACTTCTCTCTCTCTCTCTGGACCACTGTATCTAATTGATTAGGATAAATAGATAAGTAGATAGATAGATAGATAGATAGATAGATAGATATGTCTCCACTTTGTTTCACAGAAGATTTAGGTTATCTCAACAGTGTATATGATAAGACAGGACAAAGTAATTTCTCTCACAGCAATAGTAAAGGAGGGCATCTGACCAAAAGAGAAATAGATGAACTCAGAAGTGAGATGAGTATGGAAAACACATGCCATGAGTCCAGCCCCCTACATCCTGTCAGTTAAGTCAACATCCTGAATTGCTCTGGATCCATCTTTGCCAACTGTGCAGTATCACAGCCTCCTGATCGACCTTCCCTGCCCCCTAGACTTGCTGCTTTCCCACACTCCCATGCACTTCCCATAATGCTTCCAGAGAGGTGATTCTTAGGCCCAAATCTGATTCTATCACATCGTCTTTCCCTTCAGCTTAGAAACTTAAGAGTACTGCACTGCCGTGGAACAAAATCTAAACACACACCTAGAGGAAACCTCTACTAGATTTTTGGTTCATCCTTTGGTCATCCCAGATATCACTCCTCTTCGAAGCCTTCCCTGACTCCCATAGGCCTTTTTCCACTCTATATCTACATCTCTCATAAGTATCTGTTATTTGATTCGGTTTACAGTTGTGGACTGCTTACTTTATGCCATGAATTGTATTTGGTATTGAAGATAAAGACTTAGATAGTCCTTGTGTTTTAAGGACCTTTAGTTGAAAAAACATATTTAAGCAAATCATAGAAAGTGAAATGAGCTCTACACAGTAGAAGAGAGTGCAAGGTACAGAGATAATAGGATAGGAACACTGTCTCATAGCACATGTCACATTCTAACATGATTCTTGCTTGTGTTTCTCTCCCATTGGAATGGGAAGCATATATATCCCATGTACCACAATGGGAGGTACAGAGTATATGTACAATGGTAGGTGTATGATGGATGGATGGATCGATCGATAGGTGGATGAATGGATGAATGGATGAAAAGAAATTTCAACAAATGCCTAAAATTATTTAGAAGATTATCAACAATTCTAATGACCCTTACTTTCCTTATCATCTATTACCAATTTTATTTAAAATTGGGTGGATGGAGGCATATAAATATGAGAACATGTATACCCTTACAATACTGTATAAGCTAAATCTACCATGGGAACTTCTGAGGTTCAGCCAGGTTTAAATCTGTTAGCTGGTCAGGGAGGAGCTCAGGGCCTACCCTTTTCAGTCACCCCTTTGCTAAATACATCAAAGAAGTCTGACACTTGATGGTTCATTTGCTTTACAACTTGCCAGAAGCTTGGGCAAAAGGTCCCAATTAAAGGATCTGTGTGTTTCTGTGGTGTCTTGCTCAGCAGTAAGGGGAGAAACCCCAGGGCTTCATCACCTCACCAAACAATGCATTCAGTTAATCCTGCTAGATTAAAACAAAAAAGCCCCACACATTCTAAAACTTTATAGTTTGGGTTCACGATAGTTGCATCCCCCTAATCTCTGAAGGACTCTGTTTATGCTGGTATAAAAGTGTCTAGACTCTAGAACAGTAGTTTTCAGTCCTGGCTTTTAAAAAACGAAGGTGGACAGGCAGGCAGGCAGGAAGGAAGGAAAGAAAAAAGAAAAGGAAAAGCAATCAATACCAGACTCCACCTTCAGAGAGTTACTGGCTCCTAGCTGGGCCCAGGCATCAGTATTTTTTGAAGTGCCCCAATTAATTTTTTTTTAAGATTTTATTTATTTATTTGACAGAGATCACAAGTAGGCAGAGAGGCAGGTGGGGGGCGGGGGGGGGGGCGGAGGAGCAGGCTTCTCGCTGAGCAGAGAGCCCGATGCGGGGCTCCATCCCAGGACCTTGAGATCATGACCTGAGCCGAAGGCAGAGGCTTTAACCCACTGAGCCACCCAGGCACCCACCTCCAATTAATTTTAATGTGTAACCAGGATTTGAAAACACTAAGAGTCAAGACCAGATAACTTTACACTTAAACTTAGCCTAGAATTTAATTAACAAGACTGCCTCCTTCTTATCCTTGAGGTCTGTACCTAAATGTAACTTTCTCAGTTGGGCTTTACTCATTACCCTCATTACACTCAGAGAATTTACCACAATATGAAAATAACTTGTGTATTTATGTTTTTCTGGTTTATTATCTAGGTTAGGAACTTCATAAGATATTTATTGGCATTTCCTGTTGAGTGAATGTGAGCTGTAAATCTAAGAATATGTGTGACTGCTGCTAGGCTAAGTCAACGGAGGGCAAAAGAGAATTGGAAGAAAGTAAAAGCAGGTGAAAGTTTGAAAGCAAGGAATGCTATATTTAGAAGGGAGTTACAGAAAGCCTCAGTAGATGATTCAAGTCAAGACATAGTTCTAAATTGCAGTACCACAGATTGCCTACCTATAACACTTCTTTACGACAGAAAAACAAAACACCTCTTTATTCACAAAGTAATATATGCTTGTAAAAAATTCAAATAACACGCCTGAAAGTGAAACTTCTAACACCCCCTCCCCTGTACTCCAGGAATAACCATTGGTTATAATTTAGTGTTTATCATTTAAAGTATTTTATAATGTGTACACAAATAATATACAGGCTGGTTAAAGCAGAATTGAACCCTTTCAGAAATGTATTTCTCAGTAACTAGTCAACTAGTAACTAGTCAAAGCCTGTAGTCAAAGCCTGGAGTTGCCCTATGGCAAGACACCTGTAAGGGTAACTTGATAATTTAGTGCAAACTACATTTTTTATAAGATAATCTAGTTACTGAATGATAGATTTTTTTAAAGTGTTCAGTTTCTTTTGAATCACCGTGTATTTTACATACACATAAGTACTCACACACACATTCCAAAAATGGATTCTTATTGTACCTATTAAGGAAGTTTAGTTGTTTTATTGGCTAGTTCTCCTCCCAGAATTGAGGCTTAGACTTAAATTGTTTTAAGTGGGCATGCCTAGGTGTCTCAGTAGGTTAGGCGTCTGCTTTCAGCTCAGGCCTTAATCCCAGGGTCTCGGGATCAAGTCCTGCATCAGGCTCCTTGCTTAGCAGGGGGTCTGCTTCTCCCTCTGCCTGCTGCTCCCCCTGCTTGTGCTTTCTTTCTGACAAATAAATAAATAAAATCTTTTAATAAATAAATAAGTTGTTTTAAGTGGTGATAAATTTGATAGTACCTTTTTATTTTATCACCTTTCAGCTATTTGGATACATACTAGTTCTACAATCAGCAAATTATGCAGACCAAATCCAACCCTTCACCTGTTTTCATAAAGTTTTATTCCAACATGGCTATGCTTATTTTTTTTTTCACATAAAACCTATAGCTACTTCTGTGCTCTAATGATAGAGTTAAGTAGCTGCAACAGATACCATATAGTCAGAAAGAAAGAGGGAAAGAGAGAGAGGAAGGAAGGAAGAGAAAGAAAAGAAAGAAAAAAACAAAAGAGAAGAGAAGAAGAAAGGAAGGAAGGATATAGTCCACAGAATATCTACTTCTGGTTCTCTAGGAGAAAAGTTGGCTAATTCCTACCCTAATTGATCAAAAGATTAAATCATCAGTAAACAATCAGAACAAACCAACTGAGTCCAGTGTATGAGAATATGTTGATGGTTCTGGGATTTTACACTTCTAGCTAAAGAAAGAATAGAATGTACTTGTCTGATTGCTTTTAATAAGAAAGAAGGAGGTAAGTGATAGTGGGGAAGGAGTGGGGACATGTTCCATCAAACATGTTCCATCTAGCTGGGTCCCGTTTTCTTGTCAGGCAGGTCACATCTTCTCCCTTTCTATTGTCTCCCCTCCCAAGGAGAACAGTGCTCATTAAAGATGTAGCCAAGATTTTCAGAATACCTGCAAGTTGAATCCTTTGAATGTAAACCAGTCTGTCTTGTCTTTGCTGCCAAGCTTTATAAATCATTTGGCTTAACAATTAAAGGGCTGGAACCCTTGTTGAATGCTGCTCCAGGTGCTGTGGGGTGACACTGCCCCCCGCCACTCAGCATGCAAGGTGGGGACCCCACACAGTGATGACTGTAAGAGAAGCACCACAAGACATTTGGTTTTCATCCCCACTGGGCTTATCTATTCTCCCTCAGTCCCAAATTTTGCTGGAAACACCCCTCTCTGGACATTGCATTACAAATCTTCCAGTAACAGGTCTCTGAGTGTTTGTTTGCATTAGTCAGCTTTGGAAAAGTGTGTTGCCATAACAGTGGAAAGCATTATGACGGGTCAGGCTTGCTGGAGGCTGACCACCTCCTCTTTGCTCTGTATTAGGTCTCTAATGACTGACTTCCTCCTTCCTGTGAACTGGTGTTATGTGAATTCTCAAGTTGCTATCTCTTGGATAAATCATGTACTGACTGGCCCTGAATTTGGTTTACAGCATCCCTCTTAAGTTATGAATTATTTGGAGATTGGGGTGCTCTTCTTCTACCCCTTCTTTCTTTTTTTGCATCCCTTGCAACTCCTTGTTTTTTGAACCATTGCCACTACTGAAAAAAAGTGTTAATATATTATATCTGAATGAGCCTTTGCTTTTAAGCTTGTATGATAGAATGTCCCTATAATCTCAGGTATGAACATTCACATTCTCTAGAAGTACCAGTTCCTACCTGCCACTTTTTCCCTGCTTTCACAAGATTCATACAGAGCTTCACACCCTCCTCATTACTCAGAGTGGGGACAGCGGTAGCCAAAAATTTGAATGATCTGTATATCTGAGAACAAATAAGATTTTGTGTCTGCCTTGTACAACTAGATGTTTATCTGTCCACTGTATCTGTGTAATTGGCCTGAATTTTTAATGATGAAATTACAGAACTGAGAGGGACCTTGAAGATCATCTAATTGGGTAGATGTAGAAGGGGCCTACAGAGCTAGAGTAACTCGTCCAAAATGATAAAGCCTAGTCCTTTAAACCTATAGATAGAAAACATAATCTGTAGTTACATATCCCACCCATAAGACTTCCCCTCTAAAAGGCAATTTAAACAAAGAAAAATTCCAGAAACTTCAGTCTGGGTTCATACTGCTTTCTCTGATGAGTATGTGTGTGTTCTGAGGCTCTCTCTGCTGTCTGTAAATCAGACATTCTTGCTGGGTTGCATCAGATTCCAGGCGACGTGATTGATGAAGAAAGGGCAGAGGAGAGATGACGTAATGGCTAGTACAGCATTTACCTGCAAATTATCTCTAGCTGTGTACCGCTTGGTGTCTGTGTGACTCATGTACTGAGGCACTGCCATCCCTGTTATTCAGCACTAGCCTCACACTTACCTCACCGTATGTTTCTCTCCTTTTCTTGCCAAATCTGATTAGAAGCACTTTTATTTTAAGCCAATGTTTATGAAGCCATAAGTGGACTTTGTACCAATGACCATGTGGAGAAAATAAAAGAATATTAGAACAAGAAAATTATATACTGGCTTGATCAAATCAACTTGATGTCTCTCTTAACTTACTTCATAGCACCTATTATGTGCCTTCTACTGTCAGTGCTGGTAGTTTTCTTCCTTATATGGCTAATTTGTCTCTCAGCTTCAGTTTACCGGCTGACAGCAAACAAACCTACAGCAAGTGCCTACCTGTATCAGTGACTATGGCACATGCTTTCACATGCTCTTTTTCTTGTAAACCTCAAAGCAGTTAGTACATGTACCCATTAGAGAGGTAAAAACACTGGCCCAGTTCACTTAGCTAATATGTGTCAGAATTGGGACTGGAATGTTGGTCTCTTGACACATATATAGTAGTTTTTCCACTACATCACAAGTGTCTTTGATTTTATGTACCCAGGGAATTTTTGTAAGAAAAACGTTCATTTCTCGCAGGTGGATCTTCGTACTTGATATTGTGTCTGCCTCGGTCCTTTGTTTATCCTTGTGGCTCTAGAAGTCAGGAGTATAGGCATATTTATATTGATTGAACAATAGCACTCAAGTTGTCTGGTAGAGTTGTATCATATAAACACTAAATTTGCCTTAATTCAACTACACCTGCTCATTAAATGAATATAAAAAGAGAAGGAATCATAATTTACATTGTGCAGACAAGTCTATTCTGGTTGTATTCAATGAATCCATAACTAGGAGTGAACCTGAGTTAGGGGATGTGTATTGCTTTTCCTCAGCCTATGTCTGTTCCACGTTCCCTCTTAGAGTAAGCATCTTGCCTTGGTCAGTGTGCTGTTTTGTACAACAAGTATCCTGTCGTACAAAAGCCAGCGTTTGTACTCAGAAGCTTCCTTGTATTCAACCAAAGACACTAATCTGTACCAGTCCTGGAGGAAAAGGCCACCTGGGTTATACCTACTAAGGTATGTTGCCTTCTAGCATGGGACCTTCCTAGGGGATTTTCAAGGTAATTTTGAACAAAACTTTATTTTTTTTTCCTTACATATTCTTTAAAAGCCTAAACCCCAAGTAAAGTCCAGCTCCTGTAGATTAACATTGGCTTGCATGAATCAGCCAGGGAAATTTTGTTTAAGTTGAACTGAAGCTGTCTTGGGCTCAGCAACATGGTGTATATTGTGGCTAAACAAATCTTCCATTTTCTGTTGTGCTGAGTTAGAAGGACTGATACCAAGCAGATCAAATACTCACTGCACCCATAAGAGAACTGTGTTGTTACTGAAACCAAGGGAGGAGAACCAACAGGAAGGAGGGTGTGATGAGATCACCCAAAAGAGTACTAGGGAGAGACAAGGATTAAGAAAGCCCCATTGAATATAGTCACAGGTGATTTTTGAGAGGGTAGTGTGATCAATCATAAAATCAGAAGACACAAGGAGTTTAACATCCTCTAATACCAGATCAGAGTAGTCAGCAGGATATCATAAATCCAAGAAAGCTGTAGCAGAAAGAGAGGGTGAGACTTGAGATCTGAGGACAAGAGGTTTGTGACAATAGCATATAAAAAATAGGATATGGAGGTTAAAAAGAAGAGGCACATGTCATCAAGAAGAACTCTGGCTTCTAAGCTTGTCTGAGATTCTCCCAGTGGTGCTGGTGGAAAAGATCCAGCCTCTGAGGAAGTAGAGGCAAGAATTACTTACGTCTTGTGGCAAACAGCTTTTCACATCCTCCTACCCGTTCCGTATTGGATTTTGTGCAGTTGTTATTTTCTTTTTTTTTTTTTTAAGATTTTATTTATTTGACAGACAGAGATCACAAGTAGACAGAGAGGCAGGCAGAGAGAGAGGAAGGGAAGCAGGCTCCCTGCCAAGCAGAGAGCCCGATGCGGGGCTCGATCCCAGGACCCTGGGATCATGACCCGAGCCAAAGGCAGAGGCTTTAACCCACTGAGCCACCCAGGTGCCCCACAGTTATTTTCTAAGTAGTTAGGTTCTAATTTTCTTGCAATTTGGGAAATCAAGGCTGGTTCTGCAAGGCTGTCTTTGGATTGCAGAAGAGAGTGCCAGAAGTCAGCATTTGTAAATGGAAAGCCAGTAAAAGTTCAACTCTCATGAATAGAAAAATCAACTCATTCATAATACCAAACCATCATCATATTCAGGGAAGTGGAGTTAAAGCCAAGGCACCTCCTTTTCTTTCCTGTATTTGTGTAGCTAATAACACCTTGCATTGTTAAAAGTGAAATCCTGTTGGTGATAATTTTCTTTCTCAGATTGCTCACTTTGTATTTTTTACTTACTACTCAGTGTGAACTCCAGAAGATTGCTTGACTACCATTACTAAGAAATAGGCTGTCTTGGAGAAATTGAACCTGGGAGGCTAGAGTGCTCAGATTAGGACAGAATCTCACAGTGGGCCCTCTCTATCCCCACTGTATAAGAATTCCCTTGGATGCTTATTAAAAATGTAGGTTCCAAGGTCCCACCTTAGACCAAATAAATATAAATCCATGATCAAATGTGGCTAAAGAATATGCATATTAATAAACAACCCTGAGGATTCTTATGAAACCTAAAAATTTTTTTTAAGATTTTATTTATTTATTTGACAGAGAGAGATTACAAGTAGGCAAGAGAGGCAGGCAGGGAGAGAGGAGGAAACAGGCTCTCCGCGGAACAGAGAGCCCGATGTGGGGCTCGATCCCAGAACCCTGGGATCATGACCTGAGCCGAAAGCAGAAAGGCTTTAACCCACTGAGCCACCCAGGCTCCCCATGAAACCTAAAATTTAAGAGTCACTGGATTAGGAAATGTGTGTATGGTGTAATAAAGCAAATCCTAGAAAAATAACCATTTACTAAATAAAATTCCCATCATTCTAAAGTTAAATTTTATCAATATAACTATGGCCAGGCATATTTGTTTTAATGAAAATCCATAAACCTCTTTGAAGCTCTTAGGAGAAAAATATAAAAACAAGATACATGCGGGGCGCCTGGGTGGCTCAGTGGGTTAAAGCCTCTGCTTTCAGCTCAGGTCGTGATCCCAGGGTCCTGGGATCGAGCCCCACATCGGGCTCTCTGCTCCGCGGAGAGCCTGCTCCCTCCTCTCTCTCCCTGCCTGCCTCTCTTGCCTACTTGTAATCTCTCTCTGTCAAATAAATAAATAAAATCTTAAAAAAAAAACAAGATACATGTAAAATGTTAGCAGTGGTAATAAATTAAACACCCTTGAACATGAGAAAAAGGAGACTTTTATGAATTCAGAAAGGCTGTGTGTTTTGTGAAATTTCTATCTTTTCTCAAGAAGGGGAAGAGGGAAAAGGAGGGAAAAACACAGAGAGAAGCTTTCCTTGGCTTTGAAGATCCTAATCCTTTGTTCTACTTGCCTCCAAAATACAGCTTCTTTCTACTCACACAGTCCCTTTGCCACAGGCCAGCTGTGTCTCATTGATTGCCACGTCCACTATTGCTTTTTCAATCCTTATATACCAGAACGAGAATGAAGAATAGTAGAAAAGGGAAAAGCAAATTGATATGAAATAGAATTGAAGTTTTACAGAAAAGAGGGAGGCAAAGTTACTGGGTTCTAAAAAGACCAACACCTTAAATCAGAAAGCCCTTAGCCATAGCTGTCTGGGTGAAATCATTTGTCATAGTTAACAACTGCATGGAATGTAGGTGTATTTGGGAAATTGAGGGGTAAGGGCAGTAAGAGAGACTGGCTCCAGTTCCACTGCCCCTGTTGAACTTCCGAAACTAAACTGAACTAATCTCTCCCCCAGCCCTCATCTGTTCTTTGGCTCTTATTTAAATTTTGTTTTTGTTGTCTTTGAATTGTTTTCTTTATATAAGTCATTTCTTAAATAATCCCTAAATTTCTTTGTTATTGGCACTGTTATGTACTTAATTAATACACTGCTTTCCTCCTTCCCCATAATCATCACTACTGCCCATAGAGGGATAAATTTGAGTCCCACCTTTCACCCCTTTTCATAAGGTGATCATCTATAATTTTATGCCCTAAAGTCTCCTTTAAAAAATATATTTTCTCTATATAGTCATGAATTCCATCATTCAAATCCCAGACTTTTAGCTTTACCCTTTCTGTATTATTAAACTCAGCTTTGGAATGATGAGAATCCAGCATGTTTATCTTACATCTTCTCTTCCCAAGAAAATCCAGCTTGGGATGCACTCAGCCCTCAGCATAGTGACTCCTAGAATTTGCTGCTTCAGTTAAGAAATTAAAGCTAAGAACAAATGGTCCTGAGTCTTATTCAATCAAATAACCAATAATAATTATACTATCTCCAAGTAAGAAGCATTCTTGATAGGTAGACCATGATGCATTGTCTTGAACTCCTGGATTACTAAACCTCTGCAAGCTCTAAAATTGAGCTATCTCTAATATGTATTATGAGGGATTTAAAAAAAAAAAACAGATTTTGGGGGGTACGTGGGTATCTCAGTCCATTAGGCATCTGACTCTTGATTTCAGCTCAGGTCATGATCTCAGGAGGAGATCATGTGAGATCAAGCCCTGCATAGGGCTCCATTTTGGGGGTGGAGCCTGTTTAAGATTATCTCTGTCCCTTTCTCTCTGCCTCCCCTCTCCCACCTCAGCAAAGAAAACTGGTTTTTGAAGTACTTTGGTCTTGTTTTACATACTCTTTATGCAAAATCTGAGCATATTCATCTTCATAATTCTTTCAGTATTTATTTACTGGCTTTCTTATTGCCTTAGCTGGTGTTTTTTATATTAGATTTACACCATCTTGTGGCCTATCATTTTCCCTGACTTGGTATGTTTCTTATGTCCTTGGTATTCATTAGCCTATTGTCAGATGTTTGAAACGGTAAGAAGAGGAAAAATCACCTGTCATTTTCTGCTGCAAAGGCCTTTATTACTTTCCTCTTTTCTCTCCATGACCAATTGAGTCAATGATTTGAGTCTCTCAGATTTAGCCTTTTTATCTTTTATTTTCTGAGATCAGAATATCATATTGCTTAAAATTTTCATTTGACTAGAAAACCATGTAGAACACAGCCTTAGTGGCGTGTCCACAAAAATGATTTTTACTGTGTTCACTGATCTATTTTGTATGAAATATCAAATTCTGGAGACCCATGCTTATACATCCCTCACCTCAAAAAGATAGTACAGGGGCACCTGGGTGGCTCAGTGGGTTAAAGCCTCTGCCTTCGGCTCAGGTCATGATCCCAGGGTCCTGGGATCAAGCCCCATATCTGGCTCTCTGCTTAGCAGGGAGCCAGCTTCCTCCTCTATCTCTCTCTCTGCCTGCCTCTCTGCCTACTTGTGATCTCTGTCAAATAAATAAATAAAAATCTTTAATAAAAAAAAAGATAGTACAGTGAGAGAAACCAGATTACAAAGGACGCAGTAGTCCAGTTAGGAGAAATTAGTAAGAAATCCATTATATAATGAGGAAGGGAATTAATGACAAAATTTACTTTCAGTTGGGTGGCTAAGGCATAGAAAAGGCTAGAATTGGCCCAGAATGTGTACGTTTATTGCTATTTTTGCAATTTAAGGCCAACCTTCAAAGTGCTTTAAATCCGACAAGTACTTCATGGAGGGAAGCTAAAGTGTTGTATAGGCAAAATGGGCCTATTGCTTTGACAATCATTGTTATGAATTATAATATAGGACTGACAGGAATCATTGTAAAAGATATATTATCTTAAAAAGATAGATATGTTATCATCTAGTGATAACAGGGAATTGGCAAGAGGTGGCCACTGAGATAAAAGTCTGTTGGTATCTGTTGGTGAGCAGATTCTCATGGCCTCTCACTCACTGGTTATTGGGTAGCAATAACCAGGGATTGTTAGTTTTCTAGGTAGTGAGGCTCTAATTTTCTTGCAATTTGGGAAACTCAGACCTCCCTGGCAATTAAGGGTTGGGTTTGGTTTCCCCAGCACAACCTGGCCATGGGACCTATATAAAGGGTGTTGCCCTTCTCATCTACTAAGTTAGCAAAATATTTCCATTTCCACCTTCTCAATCTTTGTACTAACATAATTACAATAAGTTGTTGCTGCTTTTGAAGATAATCTCTGTTCTTACATCTGGGTTTAAGTCTTTCAGTAAAGCTACTTAAGCGGTGGGGAGGAAACAACCTTTCCGTAAAGTTAAAGTCTTTCCTGATAAAGGTAACTACTCCACCCCTGCTTCCCAATTAGATCTCCTGCCAGCAATAGCATAGACTTGAGCCAGTGCCAAATGTTTTAATACCATAAGGACTCACTTGATAAAGTCTGTGCATGGCAAAGAAAAAAATAGCCAAAGTTCCCAAACTCAAATTTTCCAAGATTTCCATGTGAGATGCAGCCAGGGCACCCTTCATCTAATTGTTACCATGTGTTGCTACAGTCATTGGTACCCTGCAATTCTCATTCTCTAACACTTCTAGAGATTAGAAATTACAGGAAGTGCTAGCCATTTCAAGATGGAAATTTACTCTAACTGCAGAGACTTTGGTCTTTGTCAAAAAGAAGTACAATAGCAAAGACGGAATAATTGTGAGACTAATATTGTGATCTTTCCAAATAATTACTGAGTAATTATTAGTCAGTTAGCATTCAGTGTCGTACTTCCTTGTTCCATTAATATTTAACATGTGTTTGCTAGCTTTACTTCCTTTATTGTTATAAATTCTAGATAGGAAAAGTTTATTGTCTTGCTTGGGCACAGAAAGGAAATGCCAGCACTAAATAGTTGTTGGGTATCTGCCTAGTTGAAGCAGAATGGTTTCATAAATCCCTGAGCATAAAAGAGATTAATTAATGATTAAGGATTACAAAGTACCCAGACCTTTCAGAAACCTGGAATACCTATATATATATATGAGAAGGAAATGTTTTTCTCTCATTGACAGTGATTTTCAGATCTCATTTATGATAGTTTTAGCTTCAGCATCCACCAAACTTTTATCATAGTTGCTAATGAATAATAACATTGACTTATGGAAAAGGAAAAAATGAAAGCTGTGTGGCTATTAAATATTGAATGTCCCTAAATGAGAATTCAGATTGAGTGCAGAGACTGTATTGAGCAAGGCCTGTTTCAACTTGCCCACTCAACACTTTGCCTCCTGTTTAAAGAAATTAGTAGATTTTAATGAAACCTGCAATATTACTCAAGAATATAAGAATCATCTTCAGTTCAACTTATTCTCATGTTGTCCTGAGGCAAACTAACAGCTAATATAAATTTCCAAAATAGTTTGAGGAAGTTAGAGCTCACAGTAGTAGTAATAATATTGATAGCATTAAAAGCAAGAACAAGACTGCTTGCCCATGTTAGCAACCTGAGCAGTCAGAGGCATTAATGGACCATGAAAACTGGAGAGCTGGGGTGACTGTGGGTCAGAGCTAAGGTATATAGGCAAGCACAGTGTAGGAGAAATTTTCATCACCTCCACTACACTGGGCCATTTCTCTTGATAGAGCAAGCTCTTAATTTCCCCCAGTTGTTAATCTGGCACCTTTCATGAATATCAGTGTTCACTTTGGAAAATAAAAAAGCAAACAGCCAAAAAAAATCCAAGTGTTAAGGGGAAAAGAAAGTCAACAGAGGAAATTACAGTAGCACTTGATACAGTGGCACCTTTTTCTTGAGTCAGACAAGGTGAAGATATTTGAGAATTTGTGGCTTTGACTGTCTCTTTAAGACAGTAGCCGGGGTCTTGGGAGAGAAAGTGGTAGGCATATACTGCCACCGATTAGCTATGGCATTTATACACATATGTGTTCACATTTTCAAAACTGGCCTGCTAAAAATATATATGAGAATCAAGTGATTTGAAAGTAAATCCCACTTCCATTCCCCATTGCTTTCACTCCCTGTTTGCTATTTCCTTTCTAACATTAATTACTGTTTCTGAAGGAATTGGTGTTTCCTGCCCTGGTATATTTTCTGTTTGTTTTGGATTATCCATCAGTTGTTAAGATAGTTGCCATGTCTTTTTGGAATCTAGTATATCAAGAATTAAGTATGACACCAGGTTCTTACTTTCTTCTGTCTCTTATTTTTAGGTAAGTCATCTGATTGGAGTGTCAGTTCATTTCATGGAATTTTCCATTTGGTAAAGTATTATTTTTTTATCGAATGATGTAAATTTTTGTTTTTGTGATTTCTCAGTCTGTATTCTCCCACAACACTGACTTCCATAGTATATTCTGTGTAGGAGGCAAGGAGCGAGAGTCACAGAATGAGAGAGAGAGAGAAAGAGAGAAGGTGGCCTGGGACACAAGGGAAAGGACATATAACTAAATATATTGATATGTTAAAAAAAAAAAAAAAAGCAACAACAACACTATTGAGGGTGTCTGGGTGGCTCAGTTGGTTGAGCAACTGCCTGCAGCTCAGGTCATGATCCTGGAGTCCCAGGATTGAGTCCCGTCCCCTCACCCCCAGCATCAGGTACTCAACAGGGGGTCTGCTTCTTACTCTGACCTTCCCCCTCTTGCTCTCTCTCATTCTCTCTCTCTCTCTCTCTCAAATAAATAAATAAATAAAATCTTTAAAAAAGCACTGTTGAGAGAAATTTACATTTCAAAGCTATTTTCATGAATTTTGCCTTTTTGAATTTCAGGAAATAGAAGAGGGGGACTGTGGTAGTCCCCTCTTACCTATAATTTCACTTTCTGTGGTTTCAGTTACCTGGGGTCAGCCATAACTCCAGAAGCAGATGATCTTCCTTCTAACATATTATCGGAAAGTCAAGAGCAACCTAACATTACATCACAATGCCTACATCATTTACCTCACTTTGTCTCATCATGTAGGCATCTTATCATCTCACATCATCACAAGAAGGATGAGTAAATTACAGTAAGATATATTATGAGAGAAACCACATCATATAACTTTTATTACAGTATATTGTTATAATTGTTCTATTTTATTAATTATTATTGTTAAACTCTTACTGAACCTAATTTATAAATTAAACTTTATCATAGGTATGTATGCATAGGGGGGAAAGTATATATAGGTTCAATACTATCCACAATTTCAGACATCCACTGGGGCTCTTGAACATATCCCTTATGGATAAGAGGGGACTACTGTATATTTAATTGTGTTTAGAAAGGACTGAGCTTACTTGTCAGAGAATCCAACCAAGGTTAGAGTAGTGGCTTTCCAGTTGTATTTGGTGAAAATCTGACATTCCTCAAAAGGTTGCTTCACCTCTTGGGAAAAGCCTTCTATATCATCAGAGAGAGCTTTTCTTTTGAAATACTGTTTTAAGTCCTCACGTATTTGTTCATTTTGAAACACAGTTATTAAATGGAAGCAAAATACACAATTTTAGAAGTACAAAACCAGATTCTGTGACACAGAGATAGTACCAGGGGTTGTAGTCCATAATAATAGAAGATTGAAGCCTCCAAGAGTGAGTATGATGAGAGGGACAAAAGGAGACATCATAACATCACATAACTTTTCCCTGATGTTCTGGATCTTTTCACTAAGAAGAAGGATGTCTGTATTTGGTACACTTTCGTAAAGGTAGATGAATCATGAATCCTAGCAATTTGTTTTCCCTTGGGGGGAATATTTGTCTTTCCATTTAACCACACACACATTGATCTATTGGTAGATTTGTTGAGTAGAGACTGGAAACTGTATTGCCAGCATCCTGCCTTTCCCAGTGTTTCTTGACTGGAAATCTTGTTTTCTTCTAGAGAGTAACTTGACAAAAAGATATAGTTTAAAATACCCCAACCAGTTAGATACCATATTCCTTTGATTCTGCTACTGTGTTATCTCTTCCACCTCCACAGTTTTAAATTTTTATTTTACTTTTTTTAAGATTTTATTTATTTATTTGACAAAGAGAGACACAGCAAGGAGGGAACACAAGCAGGGAAAGTGGGAGAGGGAGAAGCAGGCTTCCCGTGAAGCAGGGAGCCCGAAACAGTGCTCTATCCCAGGGATGGGCAGATGCTTAATGAGTGAATCACCCAGTTGCCCCTCTACAGTTTAAAAAAATTTTTTTTAAGATTTTATTTATTTAATTGACAGATCACAAGTAGAAAGAGAGGCAGGCAGAGAGAGAGGGGAGGAAGCAGGCTCCCTCCTGAGCAGAGAGACTGATTCGGGGCTCAATCCCAGGACCCTGGGATCATGACCTGAGCCAAAGGCAGAGATTTTAACCCACTGAGCCAACCAGGCGCCCTACAGTTTTAAAATTTTAAACTAAATACCTTATATTCATAGTTGCAAATCCTGTTAAGACCATGGAACGTTGCCATTTTTTTTTACACTGATATATATATTTTTTAATTTCTTTTCAGCATAACAGTATTCATTGTTATTGCACCACACCCAGTGCTCCATGCAATACGTGCCCTCCATAATACCCACCACCTGGCTCCCCTAACCTCCCACCCCCCGCCCCTTCAAAACCCTCAGGTTGTTTTTCAGAGTCCATAGTCTCTTATGAGTCCATAG
>PISX010004352.1:39568-122895 GCA_004024625.1 Mellivora capensis
CGTCCATGTTGCTACAAAAGTTGGGTATTCATCCTTTCTGATGGAGGCATAATACTCCATAGTGTATATGGACCACATCTTCCTTATCCATTCGTCCGTTGAAGGGCATCTTGGTTCTTTCCACAGTTTGGCGACCGTGGCCATTGCTGCTATAAACATTGGGGTACAGATGGCCCTTCTTTTCACTACATCTGAATCTTTGGGGTAATACCCAGTAGTGCAATTGCAGGGTCATAGGGAAGCTCTATTTTTAATTTCTTAAGGAATCTCCACACTGTTCTCCAAAGTGGCTGCACCAACTTGCATTCCCACCAACAGTGTAAGAGGGTTCCCCTTTCTCCACGTCCTCTCCAACACACGTTGTTTCCTGTCTTGCTAATTTTGGCCATTCTAACTGGTGTAAGGTGGTACCTAACCAAAGAGGTGAAGGATCTGTACTCGAGGAACTACATACAGAACACTCATGAAAGAAATTGAAGAAGACACAAAAAGATGGAAGACCATTCCATGCTCTTGGATAGGAAGAATAAACATTGTTAAAATGTCTATACTGCCTAGAGCAATCTATACTTTTAATGCCATTCCAATCAAAATTCCAGCGGTATTTTTCAAAGAGCTGGAGCAAATAATCCTAAAATTTGTATGGAATCAGAAGAGACCCCGAATTGCTAAGGAAACATTGAAAAACAAAAATAAAACTGGCGGCATCACGTTACCTGATTTCAAGCTTTACTACAAAGCTGTGATCACCAAGACAGCATGGTACTGGCATAAAAACAGACACATAGACCAGTGGAACAGAGTAGAGAGCCCGGATATGGTCCCTCAACTCTATGGTCAAATAATCTTCGACAAAACAGGAAAAAATATACAATGGAAAAAAAGACAGTCTCTTCAATAAATGGTGCTGGGAAAATTGGACAGCTATATGTAGAAGAATGAAACTCGACCATTCTTACACTGTACAGAAAGATAAACTCAAAATGGATAATGGGTCTCAACGTGAGATAGGAATCCATCAGAATCCTAGAGGAGAACATAGGCAGTAACCTCTTCGATATCAGCCACAGCAACTTCTTTCAAGATATGTCTCCAAAGGCAAAGGAAACAAAAGCGAAAATGAACTTTTGGGACTTCATCAAGAGAAAAGCTTCTGCACAGCAAAGGAAACGGTCAGCAAAACAGACAATCCACGGAATGGGAGAAGATATTTGCAAATGACAGTACAGACAAAAGGTTGATATCCAGGATCTATAAAGAACTTCTCAAACTCAGCACATGCAAAACAGATACTCATATCAAAAAATGGGCAGAAGATATGAACAGACACTTCTCCAATGAAGACATACAGATGGCCATCAGACGCATGAAAAAATGTTCATCATCACTAGCCATTAGGGAGATTCAAATTAAAACCACATTGAGATACCACCTTACACCAGTTAGAACGTTGACATTTCTTGTTGCTGACTGAGAAGCTTGACTATTGAATGAAATAGTGATAGGATGACATTGGCATTCTGTTCAAAAACCTTAGTGGCTAAAACAGAGTTCCTTCTACCCAGAGATAGGCCCCATGTGATAGTTCCAAGAGTATATAGTGTGGGTACAATTTCTATTCCGCAGAGCATTCTGCTTCTGGTTAAGTGAATGAGTGGATGGATGACTTTTTAAATGAGAGTTTTAAGATTTTAATATTAGAGATATTTTTAAATGAAGAACTTCCCATTTTAGTAACAATTACCTTGTGTTTGGAAACATATTATATTGTAGGAATACTTTCTTGTACTAAGATTCTAATAAATCCCATATTAATAATCATGTAGCTAAATTTTATTTCTTTTAAAAACCTTTGTGAAGGAAATGGTGAGTGGGAAGCAAGGGGTGACTAGTATCCTTTAACTCAAAAGTATTCCAAAAATTAAAGATAAATAAAAGTGTTAGGATTTCTAATACTTTCATCTGTCTTTTATATTCTAAAAGGATAAAATATACAAAAATTCTTTTTTCCTTTTATATCTTTACACTAGGAAGGAAACTGGTAGACTTAATATGTTGTCAACTATTCATAAGCTCTGCTATATATGAATTACATAAAAATAAATTAATTTCAGTGATATTTTCTTTCTTTCCTGAGAATCTCTCTGGTTTTCTCATTAATATCATTAAAAGCCCAAAACCAAACAAAATATTTTTATATTTCCAAAGAAAAGTCCAGCATTCTAGTATTTTATAACTTTGGAGAAAATCTGGAGTTTTTTGTTTTTTGGGTTTTTTTTTTTAAGATTTATTTATTTATTTTAGAGAGCAAGTGGGGATGGGGAAGGGGCAGAAGGAGAGGGAGAGAAAGTCTTAAGCAGACTCCACAGAGCCCGAAGTTGGGCTCAGTCTCACAACCTGAGCCGAAACCAAGAGTTAGACACTTAACTGACTGTGCCACCCAAGGTACCCCAAAAATCAGGAGCTTTTTAAAAAATACATGTCATTTAGTAAAGGGTAGGAGCATCTGGAAATAAGAATCCTCCCTAATATTATAAAGACTGGGAGAAGTTCTGATGTTTATGGAAGAATTTAGACTCCCCCACCCCATGCCAAATTAAGTATTTCATACACTCAGTTCAGTTTCAGCTCAGCTAAACTGTCATCAGAACAGACACATGTGTTTTCCTCAATTATAAAGTGAGTTGATATCAAGACTAAGACACCAGTGATGGATTGATTTCTAGATCCACGAAGCAAATTCTAACAGCAGTCTCATTCAAGGCCAAGAAGTTGTATTATATAAAGTATGCAGAAACTGTTTGAGGGTAAATTTAATAGAAAATGGAATGACCACAATTTTTGTTTCTTTTCTAAAATAAGTTCCTTCTTAGTAGTTGAAATATTTTTGAAATATTCTCAATCTCAGGCTCATTGGTTCTAGAATTCTCATGGTCCTTGATACTGAATACTGTGATTATTGAGGTAAAAAGTTGCCATAGCTATAACTGACATTATAGAAAAGAAAGTGACTGTTCAGTTCTCTGTGCCTTGGTGTCCTCTTCTGTTTGCCTCCACTGGACTGAAAACCTCATGAATTTAGAGACGGACTGGTTTTACTCATTTTTATATGTTTCACTATTGCCATACTGTCTGGTACATAGTAGGTAATCACTTAACATCTGATTAATTAGAGGAAGTACCGTCAAATGTAAAATCTCAACCATACTTGAGAGTTGTAAGAAATAATGAGATGATATGTGAATGCCTGTGTGTGTGTGTGTGTGTGTGTGTCCCAAACATAAATGCTCAAAAATTGTGTTTTTTTTAATCTGACTCATGCTAACCAAATTTACAAAAAAAGACTACCTTTCAAACTAGGATACCCCTGTTAATTTGTAATGGATGATATTTTATACCTGATTTGGGAGCTAGAGTTGTTTATATCCTTAGACCCTCCCTGTTATTGATCAGAATATATGTGTGTGTGTGTATATATATATATATATATATATATACACACACATACATACAGGGATGTACATAAGGCAACTAATTCCAACTCAGAAATTGTTTGAACATGACATCAGAATAAAGGGAATAAATTAAAACAGGCTGATACTTCCCTTTTTTCTTCTAAGGTTTCCTCCAAATAACACTTCCCTTTGTTATTTTCAGATTACACTGACAAGGTTTTTATAGCCCAGTTTGCTTTCTCTTAATCTGTGAGATCCCTAACACCTCAAACCAGTCATTATCTGATTTTTTTTAACATAGTTAATTTACTTCAAATAGATCACACTAATCACTTTGATTAAGAAGTACCACCTAGGGGAGCCTGGGTGACTGTCAGTTAAGCATCCAACTCTTAATTTCAGCTCAGGTCATGATCTCAGAGTCATGAGGTTGAGCACAGCCACCACCCCAGGGTCACTCTCAGCACTCAGTGGGGAGTCTGCTTGAGATTCTCTCTCCCTATGCCCACCTACAATGTACAAATTCACGCTCTCTCTCCCAAATAAATAAATAAAATCTTAAAAAAGAGAAAGAAAGTAAGGAAGTGCCACCTGTGCTCATCTTTTTTTAAAAAGATTATTTGAGAGAGAGAGAGACAGAGAGCAGTAGAGGAAGGGGCAGAGGGAGAGAAAGAGAGAGAGCATCCCAAGCAGACTGTCACTAAATGCAGAAGAGGATGCAGAGCTTTATCCCATGACCTGGAGAACAGGCGCTGAAACCAAGAGTCAGATGCCCAACAACCATGCTACCCAGGTGCCCCAATATATGCATCTTCTTGATATATTGACAGTCTCCCAGCTAGCTTCAGTTTAGATTTGTTTTCTGATCCTGTTTCCTGTTTTTATTTTGAAGTCTACTTTATACTTTCTACCAATATCTTGTTTTATAAAAAATAGTACTACTGGGGCACCTGGGTGGCTCAGTGGGTTAAGCCTCTGCCTTCGGCTCAGGTCATGATCTCAGGGTCCTGGGATCGAGCCCCACATCGGGCTCTCTGCTCAGTGGGAGCCTGCTTCATCCTCTCTCTCTGCCTGCCTCTCTGCCTACTTGTGATCTCTCTCTCTGTCAAATAAATTTTAAAAATTTTAAAAAATTAAAAAAAATAGTACTACTGGTGATAAAGAATCACTAATATGAGGGCTGATGTGATACTTATTTAGTACTGTCTGTTTCCATAAATATGTATTAAATGCGTAGCGTATGAGCATCCTGAGTTGTGATTCAACAACAGACAACATGAGTCATAATCATTTGTGAGTTGAAAATCAAAATCAGAGGTTCCCCCTGTGTTCTAGAATTCAGTCCTCAGAACTAAAAGGATGAGAATGAGACATAGCCTTTGAAAACCCTGTTATGGTGCCCATCAATGTTTCCCAACGTGTATTCTGTGGAACACCAATTCTGAGGGATGTACTATCAAAAGTCAAGTAAATTTAAGAAAAATAGCAATAACTAATCTTTTTTTTAAGATTTATTTATTTATTTTAGAGCATGAGAAGGAGAGGGAGAGGGAGAGAGAATTTCAAGAAAACTCCACACTGAGCACCGAACTGACTCTGGACTCAGTCTTACAACCCT
This sequence comes from Mellivora capensis, assembly GCA_004024625.1. Classification (NCBI taxonomy): domain Eukaryota; kingdom Metazoa; phylum Chordata; class Mammalia; order Carnivora; family Mustelidae; genus Mellivora; species Mellivora capensis. Next base: position 44,642 of record PISX010004352.1, read on the forward strand.
GAGATCATGACCTGAGCCAAAATCAAGAATCGGTCACTTAACCAACTGCACCACCCAGACACCCCAACAGTAATCAGTATTCTTGAAGAACCATGGTGCAATTAAGATTAATCTGGTAAAAGTTCTAAAATGTCCTACACAAACAAGTTTAGCTTTGCTGAACTAACTTAATTTAGAATACACTTCAGAGAATAAAAACAGTAATAGCATCTTTAGAAGGTTATAATTCACTCATTTTATTGTTTTTAATTGTATATCCATTTCCCTTTCTAGACTCTCTGAAATTAAGAATATTTAATCATTCTGTTCCGTTCTTCCTCTTTGCTGTCCCCAGCTCCCGATAAGAAAGATGTATGAAAGAAAGAAGGGGAAATAGTAAGGAAAGTGTGTGTGTGTGTGTGTGTGTGTGTATTAATCTGTCTTGGTTATTTGTCTGTACCGAACTATTGTGTTCCTTATGTATTTTAAAACTTTGTACCAATATGATAAAATGTGTTAATATTTATATCAAGTTTATGTTACATTACATAATTAAATACACAATATTTTTGATTCTATAACAAGTGAAGATGATTACTTGAGAAAGTAAGTATGGCCTATAGTTAGTGGAGTTAAAATCTGTCTTGGAAGAACTTTTTTATTTTACTTTAAATTATATATGTAAATTGCAATTTTTTCTATCATATTTCCACATTTTGTTATTAAGTTTAAAAGTTTAAAGATTACACTCAGAAAAATAAGTTACTAAAATATTTGTACTAGAGGAAAACCTCCACTCTTTAGAATTCTCTGAATGGTGATTTTAGATAATAAAATTTTCTCAACACTTGGAAGCTGTTCCCCCAATACCATCATAAGCTACAAAACTTAAAAATATATATTTGGTGAAAATTTTTCTAAAATATTTCCATTTCTTTTCTTTAAAAGAACATATGTTGACCATAATTTAAACTTTTTTCAATGACCTAAGGTCATCGTTCAGTCCACTTCATTTCAGTAAATATTTATTTAGCACCTCTTGTATATGATGATCCTCCCAAGCCCTTTTGGATACTTCTGTCTACCACTATACTAAACAGCTGCTGAATGCTGTGTTTGGGCCTCTTGGGTCATCTTTTTATACTTTTTCTGATTTCCTAGCTGTGAAGACTGGCAGCTCCTATGAGGGTGCCCCATTCAACCTCCCTCCTAGAGGTGGTGCTTCCCATCTTCTGTGAGCAGGAAACTAAAATACCCAGCCCTATGGATATGCACTGAAATAAGAAGAGTACACTAGGAATCTCTTTAATATGTGAAGTATATAAAATTTGTACATTTTGGCTGCTCAAGAGTCCTTTTTATCCTTTTACTTGTTTCTGAAATCTCTTGAATTGTCCTAACATTTTAGATATGTGAAACGTTGCTATAAACTCATCAAGCAGGCATTTTTTAATCCCTTTTCTTAGTAGTTCTTCTAGAAGCAGATTCAGATTTTATAACACCACTATGTTATTCACTGACCAAGTGAGAATTAGTTTTGTCTAAAATATTAATCCAGAAATCTCCATCTAATTATAGTCCACAGCTTCCTTATGAGCCATTTTATATTTGCCTGAGACTTGGTTTAATTTTGACCTATAAATGGGTTTTTATTAGTTTTTTAGTTTTTCAAATTCACGGTTTATGCATGTATATATATACACCATATGGTATATTATTGTGTGTATGTGTGTGTGTGTATATATATATATTATATATATATATATATATATATAATATATATATATCATTAAACTCTTTTTTTAGTTTTTATTTAAATTGTAGTTAATATATATGGTAAAATTGCTTTCATACCATAAAACTCTTAATAAAAGACTTCTATACCAGGCTCATTTTTATTTTCTCCTTTGTCAAAATGATGTGTCCTAAAAATGTCTTATCACTAAAAATCAGTATTTACAATGGTTAAATTATGACTCTATCTAACTTTCAATTTAGCCAAAAATGAATTGAGTGCTGGAGAGACCCAGTGTATACATTATACAGACCTGCAAGAATTAATGTGTTAGAACAGTAAAGCTGGATGACATTTTTAGCACCTCCTAATAACCAATGTTAATCATACCTGTACTACAACTACCTCTCCCATTATTAGTAACTGTTAGTTAGCTCATCACATCCTTTCAACCCTGTGTCCTATTTATGTGTTCTAAATCTACTTGTCACCACCATAACAAATAAGAAAAAGAAGCAGCACCATAGTAACCAAAGAATGAAATTCCTCCATATTTACTTTGTATTACCAGGGGCATGCATATTGAGATCTTTTTTGAAGAGTCAGTTAATGAAGAAACTTGAGAATCCTTGGGTTATCTGCCACTTCAAATTAAATTGTGGTATTCTGGTCTCCTTAAAGGCGGTAGCAAATCTTTTTTTCTCTAAAACTATTTCTAGAATTCTAGAGTAAAGCTACTGACTATCTTTTCATCCCTTTTCTATTTAAAAGTCTTCTATTTTAAAACTATATATAAATGTAAGCTGATGTGTATTTTCATAAGAGTGTGATTCACTCTGTAATCTTTCTTTCAAGCTATTATCACAACATTAAGGAGTAAGAATTTTCCTTATGTTGTCATCTAACTTCATGGCTTACTTTCATTTGATTTTCTTTTTTTTTATTATTATTCACTTAGAATTTATAGAAGAGAATTCTGGAAAGCTGCAGTAGTTCTTTGTTTTTTAGAGGAAATGGCTAGCATGAGATTGAGGGCAAGAGTGTGGAATAAGGAAACTGGCTTGAAACCTCTTTATACTTTATGCCATTATCTATATATCTATATATTTATGCCATATCTCTGACTCAGTAATCATCCTGGGTATTAGCCATGCAAGTTTTCTTATTCCCTGGAAAGCCTTACTGTAATCAAGAATTTTGCTAGCATATCATATACCTTGTAATTTTATTTTCTAAACTTTTGTGGCATGTAATGTCTTCATTTCCCTGCAAACTTTTAAAACCCTTGTATCTTCATTTATTTTATTACTCCGACACTCTCTATTTCATATCATTCTTTGCAATTCACTTTCCTGTTCTGCAAATAAATCATTTGCAGTTATCCTAAAAACTGGATTCTGTCACTTATGGTCTAGTGCTGTGGTTTCTTAGTAGAAGACAAGTTTATAGCCAGAAGCTGTAAGTTCCCCAAGTTCAAAATCTGTACAAGTTTACACTAGAAAACCAAAATATTCCCTCTGTAATCACTGAACTTCCAAAAGACAATAGATGCCACAGGCATAGAAACAGAATCAATCCGTCAGGCTCTGGGTGGTTTGAAGGTCTGAAATAGATCATGTGAGACCCAGCAATACTTTGGCCATTCTTATTTGAGGGCTACAGATACGGTGGTATTTTTTACCAAAAGACATAAAAATATAAATTGACCAGAAGGTAGAGTGTCCTTTTTTTTTCTTTAAAGATTCATCTATTTATTTATTTTAGAGAGGGAGAGAGAGTGAGCTGGGGGAGGGGGAAAAGGAGAAGGAGAGAGAGAATCCATAAGCAGTCTCCTGGTTAAGTGCAGAGACTGAGGCTACGTTAGATCTCAGACCCTGAGATCGTGACGTGAGCTGAAACTAAGTGGTCACTCAACCAGCTGAGCCACCAGGCGCCCCAGAAGGTAGCCTTTCTGACCTTACTCTCATCAGAAGGAACAGCAGGTTAAAAATTAATAATGATTGATAACATTTTTTCAAATAGTCTTACATTTTTTAATCATTTATCTTTAATTATTTAATTTAAAGTTTACCAAGCCAGGAAACATACTGCTATATACTTATTACTAAAAGCTATTTTAGGAGAGCCTGGCTGGCTCAGTCGGCAGAGCATGCAACACTTGATCTCAAGGTCATACCAAATTGGGTATAAAGATGACTTAAAATACCATCTTTAAAAAAAAGACTATTTTATTAGAAAATAATGAATAATTTTGATCTTTCTTCATTGCCTAGACCTCAAATCCCAAAGCACGTTTCTCCAGTTTATTGTTCTCACCTAGAAAATTGGAGAACATGGTCATTCCAGTGTCACTGCTGTTCTAGGCATCAAATAAAAATTTAAAAGCACTCGAGTTTCTGGTGACACACTCTAGAACTCTCATTATACATATTAAGCTCATTCTTTGGAGTTGCTAAGAAGTGATACTTAGGTTTTTGTGTCCTCAACTATGTTCTTTTTGGTCCATTGTTTCCTTCCAACTTAGGCATCACTACCATCTTCACTCCAAGAAATAAGCTAATGGTACACAGAATTATGCAAAAAGCTCCAGGAGAGAAGGAGCTCTTTCCCAAATTTCAGAATTGCCTTATTAGAGAGAAAATTTCTATAATTTTTTTTTCAGAGAATCTAAGTGTCAGAAAGAACAAAGAGGAAGGAGAGGAGCTATCTTGAGCTCTTGAGTTTGAATCAAGATCTGCATTATGACCCCATATAGAAAAGTGCTGGCCCTCCATAAAGCAGTGCTTTGAACAAATGAGTAAATTTTACATCAAGTATCTTGGTTGCTAGTATTTTTAAAATCTCAGAATAGACATGAAGATAATTCAATAGGACCAATGACTTTCAGTTTAAAGAAAGATTGATGCTTTATGAAACTCTGATCTTTTTAACAGAGAACGAAAAATAGCTTGGTTGCTAGATCTCTGTGTGTGTGTGTGTGTGTGTGTGTGTGTGTGTGTGTACGTGTGTCTGAGAGAGAATGAAAGAGGAAGAGAGAAAAGGAAGGAGAAGACACAAGACAGACATAGTTACACTAATCCTTTTCCACAAAGAACTTGTGATTGCTTGGAAATGAAATATATAATAAAATTCAAATAGGGATTTTAAATAAAGTTAGAAAAGAAGACGGGGAAAAGAATGGCATTAGAATAAGTTTGGGTCTCTCAGGAATCCTACAGATCTTTTGATTCAGGTGTGGTAGCAGTAGCATTAAAAGCAAAGTCAAGGCACAGGTCTGTTGTAAGAAAAGAGCAGATCTTCCATTGGTCCTCCCATCCATTGCCATCTCATACTGAACCAGTGCAGCAAGTCTTTTGTCAGCCCTTGGGCTGAACATGGCGTATGCATTCATTCTAGTTCCCCTGGCTTTGCCTGCATGCTTATGGCATGGCACTCCCAATGTTCATTCCACTGCTTTGGAAAGGCCTGTTTATTCAAGAGTTGCACATCCCATTAAAGGAATAGCATTGAGCATGATTTTTGAAACCCTGCATATGCATTTTGTATTGGGGCTTGAGTATCCAAGAGGCCTTCAAAATATCATTGTCAGTTTATTATTCTGTCGAATTCGCAGGTGCTTCCATAGGATGAACGCAGGTGAGGGACACCCAGAAATTGACTAAGCAAAGATGAAAGGAAAATGAAAGAAATTCCATTCTTTGATAGGCAGAAAATCTAAAGATACTTTTCTTCAATGTTCATCATTTATTTCCATCATTTGTTCCCATTGTTATTTTCCCCTGCCCAGTTATTACTTGCATTTCTTCAGAAATTTTAGTGTGTAAGCCTGAAGAGGCAGAGAATTGAGGGTGCTACACCAGAGTCTGAGAAAAATTCAAAGTTTTGGACTGAGGGCCCACCTCTGAGCTCATGCTTTTTCATTACACTGTATTTGGCTGAAGATCTGATAACTAGATGCGCTGTAACTATTGCAAAGACAGCGTAATCTCTTGCTTCCTAGATTTTCACTGGTATTTTTACGTGTTGTTTAGAGTAGCCACACCCTTCCATGAGTTTTGGGTGTTTTAGCTACTTGGGAAAAAGAAACGAGGGGGAAAGAAAGGAATTGGTGGTAGAGAGATGGTGCCTGAAAATGGAAAGGTCACAGATGAAAGTGGAGTATGTGTTACCTTCTGGCTCAGGCCAGGTGGTTGGGTGTGGATGTCATGTATGTCCCAGTGCAGTCACCCTTCCAGTGGTAATTCTCTCAGTTTAGCCACCACGGAGTATTGTTCCTTGTTTTTCTATAGTGCTTGTCAAAATGCTATGACAACTGGCTGGTTTTATGAAAACAGAGCCTGGCTCTCAAGAGACAGTGTGTCTGAAAGTCAAACATGGATGGCAGCCATTGGCACACAAAGGAGTCAGAAACCACAGATTGTTTTCTCGTTGGATGAAGAGCTTAAAGCAACGTAAAGTTAATTGAAGAATTCCTTGAAAGTGAAGTCAGACTGAAAGAAATGCTCTAAGTCTATAATTTACTAAATGTGAAAGATCTGTAAGTGGTAGTGAGACTAAAAGAGTTTAAGGGGGAAAAAGAGCATTTTTGTAAACATATCTGGCTTGTATTATTGCCTAGGCAGTTTTAATTATTTGCTCTAATAATGTAGATCTGCAGAAGAATCTTTAATTAGGTAAAGCTTGATTTATGGAGTTGGCCTCATATAAACCATGAGGTCATGGTGTGCTACAGAAAATTACAGGCCTGGTCTTGCCATTGAAAACTATTATTTCTACCTAGGACTATTCACGCTCTGCATGTCTTACTCTCATGAAACCAGATCATCCTGTGTTCTCATTCTCAATGTCCTTTGCCCAGGTAAATCCAACATACACTATTACTCATTAAGTAATTTATCAAATATACATATGAAAAAACTGAGGAAGCAGATGCAGAATTTAGCTGCTAACTCTAGTAGTTGAAAAGATGTTTACTTCTTGAGAGCTTAGAGACCAACCTGTGATCCAGAAATGGATTCATTCTCCCTTCAGCTGGCAGACTGGCAGGGACATGTGAGACTGTCAAAAGTGATATCTGTGTGTCTGTATGCCTGTCCTTCCCACAAACCTAACCCCATCCTCCACTTTCCCTCTCCTTCCCTAGCCTCTTCTGGGAAGTTCTTTTGTTGTCATCAGTGCCCCTTTCATCTGGTTTTAAATAAGAGCTGGGAGCCTCTACAACATTTCACTGTGGTTCTTACTTCCCTCCCATTGCAGTAGAAGCCTTGATGTAAGGCCAAGGTCTTTTCTTTGATTATAGGTCTCCTGATTTTAATTTCCTAACATTTTTCTTACATTGATTATACCTTAATGATTGCATTTTCTAGGTTTCCCATTTCAATTTTGCTAAAGTAGAAATAAGATTTAAGAAGGAATCCTTCTAGATTTTAACAATTTATTTTCTGTTCTTTTAGATTTGTCTAACCCATATTTGCCTTGATAGCTATTTGTTTATTTATTTATTTATTTTAATTTATTTGACAGAGATACAGACAGTGAGAGAGGGAACACAAGCAGGAGGAGTGGGAGAGGGAGAAGCAGGCTTCCCGCTGAGCGGGGACCCCCAATGCAGGGCTCAATCCCAGGACTCTGTGATCATGACCTGAGCCAAAGGCAGATGCTTAACCACTGAGCCAGCCAGGCACCGTTGATAGTTATTTTAAATGATATGCTTTTATCAGGTCTTCTCAAAGTGTTCAGTGTTTTTGCATAAAAACAACTCCTGCCTTCACTGTCATATTTCATCACGTTATCTAATATTTGATTAAATTATGTAATTACAATAACAAGTCCAACAGGCATAAACAGGTTTGGGAATAAATGTAATTGTTGAAACAGTTGAAAGAAATGCATACTAGAGAATAGCCTCCTGGCCTCCAGGATTCAGTATGTATGGGCTCAGTCCTGAGTTAAACAAAGGGACAGAACTGGGTAAGTGGAGTTCAGTTATGAGAACTTCTGACTCTGTACTTTCCACATTTTCTTCATTTTACAAGTGAGACCCAAGGTGGTTACATGACTTGCCCAAGGTTGTCAAACTAGTTGGAGCCAACCTAGGTGTCCTGACTCTCAAGCCAGAGTTTTCCCATGGTACCAAAGGAGTACTGATACCCTGACCCTTTATGAATGCAGGTTTATAGAGTGTACTTTGATTTATTACCACAAAGTATCTGTGTTGATGCTTACTTTACCCATAGTTTTTATGTTACTGATTAACAAACATTTTTAAATTCTCCTTAATATCAAAACTGATCCTTTTTTATTATAGGGAGTTAATCCAGGTCAAAAAATTTATCAATTTTTTCTTTAAATGACCATAACTAATAAGAGAAAGAGACTGCATAGAAGAATTTTTCAGTAGGGCTTGTCCCCCTTAGCAATCTATAGCCCCATACTGTTCATAGCTGCTCTTATCCATCTAAAAGCAAATTTTTAAAGGGTGTTAGCCTCAGGGGCACCTGAGTGCCTCAGCTGGTTAAGCATATGCCTTCAGCTCAGGTCCTGGTCCTCATGGGATTGAGCCCCACATCAGGCTCCCTGCTCACTGACGAACCTGCTTCTTCCTTCCCTCAGCCGCTCCCCCTGCTTGTGCTCTGTCACTCTCTCTCTCTGTCAAATAAATAAATAAAATCTTAAAGAAAAAGAACATTTAAAGGGTGTATTCCTCAGAGAAAGCTGCTTGCGGCAGCACTGTAAGGTTTATATTTATATGTTCTCTTTCACAAAGCATATGTGCTGACTTTCCTAATATCAAATAGAAAGACTTTTTTAAAAATCACTTTCCTTTTCCTGCCCCTTTCTTCCAATGTTTACCTCTTTGCCCCACCCCCTTTCAGAAAACATTTGATGTTGCCTAGAGTCAAAATGTACCTACATCTGGGCAGTTAAAAATAAAATCAAAACCATTAGGATGAATATGAAGGAGGTAGGAAAATGCTATACTCAAATACGGAGGTAAAAATGGTTTTGCTGTAATTGAAAATTGTATTGAACCGAACTTCCTCATAAACAAAACAAAACAAGACATTTGGGGGTACATTGTTTTGTTTTGTTGCTGAAAGGAAACATCAGGTCTTCCACAGGGACATTTCTACCAAGCACTTCATTATAAGCCAATAAACCTTATGTAAATGAAGCTGAATAACCACCTAGAGCAGGATATTTGTTCATACATTAGATCTGGAGAAACTATACTATAGTCTAACTCCATTCTTTGTTGATGGGGAACAGAAGTCTAAAGAAGATAAGTAATTTACCAGCCAACAAGCTTGTTGGTGATATTACCAGCCTGGAGCCAATGTCTCTTCATACTGACCGGGGTCCCAGAGCACTGTTGTTAAGAAATCAGGTCCAGTCCAGATATGGTCCAGTACCGTACTTCATTATTGGGCGGTGGGGACGTGGACTGTCAAATGAGTAGGATTTAGATTTGATGAAGTCAGGATGTGCAGAAGAGGGTTTTTTCTTCAAGGGCTTCTCTTTCCACTAAGAAGGAAGACAGAGGGTGGACCTCTGTCACAGGTTCTTGTCAAATCACTATGGAGGAGAAAACTTGAATGATGGGTGCTCTTTTTATACCTGTTTTAAAATAAATACTTTGTCAAAACTTTCCCTTCTTTTGTCAGAATTAATAGCAAGGTATGTTGTATCATAAGACAGTGAATTTATCAGAGAACTTCGGGCAGGGGTCAAGCTGTAAGCTGGCTGTTTATTACCTGAAAGGCCAGGTATAAGACAATAGGGAGAGTGCTCTGAAGGGGGCATTTGCTTCCCAGCTCCAGCTGATTTTTGTCTTGTGAAAAATACAAGTATACATTGGACCATCTAGTGTTCTAGTGTTTGTTGAAGGGAAACGTATCCGGTCTTCCACAGAGACATTATTACCAAGCACTTCATTTTAAACCAATAACCTTCTTCTAGTGTTTTGAGAGAGGCTGGAAGTCTGGATTATTAAGTCTCCTGATCTTAAATGCTGGCAACTTCCTTCTTACACATGCTCAAGCCAGAGACCTTGGAGTTGTCCTTGACTCCTCTCTTCCTTTCGAAACCTACATCTAATCTATCTGGAAATCCTGTTGAGAGTACCCTCAATATATATTCATAACCTGATCACTTCTCACAGATCTCTGTTGTACTACTATAGCCCAAACCACCATTATCTCTTTCCAGGATTATTGCAGTAGCCTCCCAGTTGGTCTCCCTTCCATGCATTCCTTCCCATAGTCGGAGAGATATTACTGAAGCATAAGTCAGGTCTTGTTGCTTTTCTTTTCACAACCATCCAAAGGCTTCCCATCTCACTTAGCAAAATCCTAAGTCCTACCAATGCTCCATGAGGCTCTCTAACCTCACTTCTGCAGCCACAGTTGGCCTCCTGTCTTTTCCTTAGATACACCTGCTCATTTCTTCATCATGACCTTTGCCTTTGCTCTTCCCTTGCTGGGAATGGTTTTCCCCAGGTATCTCCATGGCCCAGTCAGTTCCTCCAATCCCTTGCTCAAATGTCATCTACTCCATAGGCCTTCCTTGGCCACAGTATCTAAACTTGTAGCCAAACGCACACACCCTCCCTCTCTCCTTCTCCACGTGCTTTATCTTTAGTACATATCACGATCTCATATACTATGTATTTTCTTCTTTGTTACCTGTTTTTCATATTAAAATATAGTTTCCAAAAGGGTAAGGACTTTGTTTTTTATATGTTTGTTCATTGCTGTATACTTAGAATCTAGAAATGTGTCTCACACATAGTGGGTGCTCAGTAAATGCTTGATGATTGAATGAATCTAAAAAACCAATTTCATCAATTCTAGGCCAAGCAAAACTCTTCAGTGGGCCATATCCACCCTAGACCCTCTTTGACCTAGGGTCAAAAAGAGTAAGCACTTACCCAGTTACACATAGTAGCTTGGAGACAAGCACCTGACTACATCATGACCCCTACCCTGCTCAGGAAACCATAGAAGAGCTCTTCCACTCCACTCTGCACATTGGGTCTTCCTACTTCCATTCTGCTGAACTTTAATGCATCCTTATCGTTTTATGCCACAACAGTTTTTCCCAATACATTGATGTTTAGGATATGGAAAGTGTTATTTGAAGTAGTTCAGCCTCCTGAGTAAACTTCCAAACCTCTGAAGGTAGGAAATATTTGAACAATATGACTTGCTTTCTCCACAAAGCAGTGTTTAGAGTTAGACAAACAATAAATAAGAGGGAAAAGCTTATGTAAAGACACTCAGGTGGAAAAAACCTTTGTGCTTTGGAAGAGAACAAATGAAAAAAACTAGAGAAGTGGGAGCAAGTGGTAAGAAAAAACATTGGAGAGGTAGGCAGGGCCAAAAATTGTAGAACAAGGTAAGGAATTTTGATGTTATTGTTAAAAATCCAATGGAAGACTCAGAAATCATTACTATGAACTATATATAGTGATAATTTTTTAATATCACTTTTTACTGAAGTATGACACATATACATCCTGGGGATGTTTTCAAGTAAATCTGTCAATTATTAGTGGTTATTTCAGCACCCAGACAGCCTTCCTTTTGTTTAAAAAAAAAATTGGGGGGGACTTAAATGACTGAAAAAACTAGTTTATTTTCACATTTATAACAAAAATGTGAAAATTTATTTTTAAAAATCTGACTAAAGGGGTACCTAGTTTCGAGCCCTGCATCAGGCTTCCCACTCAGCAGGGAATCTGCTTGTCCCTCTTCCCCTACCCCTCCCCCTTCTCATGCTCTCTCTTTGTCTCTCAAATAAATAAACAAAATATTTAAATAAATAAAAATATCTTATTAAAATGACTAAATGTATTTATTTGCATAGAAAATAAGTTTTGTTTTAGTTACATAACACTAGATTTTGGTTATGATTTTTCAATAAAGTAATGCTTCCCAGGCACAGTCTTTTTAATGGTATCTACTTTAGTTAAATACATTAAATGCTAAATGGTCATTCATTTTACTGTTGTATTTGCAACTTTGCCAAGTTACTATCACATTGAAATATATAGCATTTTGCTTCTAAAAAAAAATTATATATACTTACACTATACCAAATGTACATTAATTGTAGTTTTTATAAAAGGTATAACTTGTCCTTGAGCTCATGGTTTATTGGGTCTGTGTATTCTAATCATAAAAAGGGATCAAATATTGAGCAGTTTACTAACATTCTATAGAAGATAGAACAAGGCTCTTTTAGTTCAGCATATGAGAACAGTAAAACGTTACTGAAGTTGTTTTGTTTTGTTTTGTTTTGTTTTAACTTCGGAATTGCACAAGCCAAACTGAGCCACTTAGAGGGATTTTGTAGCTTGACCTTTGCCATCTGGTGACTAAAAAGGCAGATTCTAGGATGTGATAACATTTGAGATATGAAGAATCCAAGCAGATTCAAGCTATAGGTAATCTGGAAAGCTGATGGAAAAACTGTGTTAGGACTAAGTTTAGAAAGTCTTGAAACATTCACAGCCCACTGTGACATAAGTGAGAACTGTAAGAAGAAAAATTTAAGAGCTCTTTGTAGCCTTCTCACAACTGATTTTCAGTAGCATTAATGGAAATTATAGAAGTAGAAAAATTCAGAACTAGAAAGGACCATAGAGACTCTCTTACAGATGAGGAAACTGAGGCCCAGAAGGTACCAAAGACTAGCTCAGTGTCACATAGCTATAGAGTTAATGTAGGACTGAGGTTGGGATTTGGAGCTCCTATTTTCTTGCTCAGTATTCTTTTCCATACTTTCTTGGGCATTTTTTGACCATATAGTCATTGGAGTTGTACCACAATAGAATGAGCTGGCTTGGGTGAAGAAGGGGAACACTCTGCCACCAGGAGTGAGTGATCAGGCAAAAGCTGGACAATGGCTACCTGGCATGCATGCTGATTTTCCATGAAGGAAACTTGTACTCAAAGTTCTCTAAGAGCTTTTGCAACTCTAATTTTAATAAAATTTATATGCTTTTCATCGTATTTGTAATAGGTAATAATTTGTTCTCTCTACTTATAAAAATTATTGTTCTAATTCATGCATGTTATCCACTCTAGTCTTTTCTCAGAACCTGTCTTCCCTTTGACAGCACCTGTTCCAAAGTTGCTTAGTAATACAGTGTGACCAGAGAGCAAGCCAAGACTCTAAGCTCTGTTCACTACTTGGAATGATGACTGTACCCATAACTAATTTAAGCTTCTACATTTGACAAAAACCCAATAACTGATTTTCCTTTGCCACACGAATACAAACTAGCCACAAAGTTAGTGAAGGGAAGATCCATGGCATTGAAATCAGCTTTCCTATTGTGCAGCAAGGACTTGGAATAGTAAAAGCAGTTGGTCACTTGTAACCCAATAAGGGATAAATGATTTTTAAAGTAAATTGTGAGAAAATTTCTTGACTATGCAATTATATATAGTCTATTCTTAGCTTAGAAATGAGAATTTAGGGGCACCTGGGTGGCTCAGTGGGTTAAAGCCTCTGCTTTCAGCTCAGGTCATGATCCCAGGGTCCTGGGATCGAGCCCCACATTGGGCTCTCTGCTCTGCAGAGAGCCTGCTTCCTCCTCTCTCTCCCTGCCTGCCTCTCTTGCTTACTTGTGATCTCTGTCAAATAAATAAATAAAATCTTTAAAAAAAATGAGAATTTATAGGTTTGCATTACATTACTAAATGCATGAGAACTAACTGATTAGAAATTTATTTGCCAACTGATAATGTCTGTGTGAATAGAAAATCTCTGCATACTGCTGTATTTTTTTAATATAAATTATCTCTACCCATCCCATCTCCATCCATTTATCCAGCATTAGAGCCTGCCTTTTAGCTATAATCTAGAAGGTAATTTCCCAGACATAAATATTTTTTAGACTATGTGCTTAACAGTTGTATTTATAATAGGGAACTTCCAGAAAATAAATGATTCAGTCTCCTATGCCTTAAAGTAGCCCCTTTCTCCAGTGGAGACTGGGATGAATTATTCATTATAGTAGGTATGTGGTCACATCAGGGGTTCATCTCCATAGGGTTAAAACTTAGGGTTAAAACTCCATAGGGTCCTACACTTCCATCCTGAAGTCCTATGGGAAGATTTCCAGTGTCCTCATTCCCCTCATTTCCACTGATCCTGGATTGATTTGGGAGGTGGAATGAGGAAGGCGATGTTGGCAGGTTTTCATGTACTATAATAGTGATTCACTAAGGCAGTGAAGGACTCTTTTTTTCAAACATGAGGGAAACTGAGAGCCCAACAAGGGAGAAGCCATGTTACAGGACTAGAGAAGTTATATAATACATAATCTCTAGGACCAACATAAAAACAAAACCTGAGACCCATATCGCCTGTATCCTGTGTGAGGTTTGTTGTTGTTGTTGTTTTTTCATGGTCTCATTCCAACCTGCTGAAAACTCAAGCTAGGCTTTATTTCCTTTCCAAAGCTGACTGGACAGGAAGATTAGGCAGTGTATCTTATGTGAATTTGCCTTATTTTAGCGCAAGAGAAAGACCCCTTAGGGCAGTGTTGATAAACTTTTCTTATAAAAGGCCAGATAGTAAATATTTTAGGCTTTGTCAACCATATGATTTCTGTAGCAACTACTCAACTCTATGATTATAACACAAAAGCAGCCACAGGCAATACATGAACAAATGAGCAGGGCTGTGTTCCATAAAACTGTATTTATGGGCACTGAAATTTAAATTTAATGTATTTCTCACATGTCATAACAAATTACCCTAATTTTTATTTTTTTCCAATCCTTTAAAGATATAAAAATCATTCTTGTGTGCTATACAAAAGTAGACTATGGACCAGCTTTTGGCCCACTAGCCATAGTTTGCTAACCCCTACCCTAGGGTAATATATTGAGAAGCCCATAGGTGTTAAAACATGAAGAGATAGAATATGACACCTGAAGGACAGTTGATTTAAATGTGGTAGGGGAAATGACTGATGGGTATACCTATGCAGAAAGAGTAGATGGATGCCCTGATGGTTGATTCTATTTTAGGTAATCTGGGTTAGTACTAGGTCAAATTCCACATTCTTTATTTTAATTTACTGTCTTAAAATTTATGAAAGGCAGGTTTTAGCTGGCCTTAGAGAAGAAAAGTAGAAATAAGAAAAGGACATATGACCTAGAGTTTACCATATGGTATATAGAGCCAATAGGAGGACATTTTATTAGGAATGGCAGCTGGTGGTTTTCATTATCAATGAATCATAGGGAACCTTGTCTGAGGCAGGGAGGAGGCAGTTAGCCATATTCCTCCTTAGCACAAAGTACTGAATGTCACTGTAAAGCTCTCAGTGAATATGTCTTCTGCCATGCTGAAAGAACACATAAAGATCTCTGTTTTTATGATATAAAAGCTATATTGGTAAACCTTAAATTTAAAAATCCCATAAGCTTAAAACCATAAAGGACCATTTATTAAAACAGTATGAATGATTTACATGCAGTTGAATATAGCTTTTGTTGTTCTGTAAGTCAACTCACCTGTAATAATTGCATAAGTGGTAGTGTGGTTGTTCATAACAAAGGAGTATTCATTATTACGATAATGATAATATAATTAACATTTTTTGAGCAGCTACTGTCTGCTGCCATCTAACATACATTATCGCATTTATTCCCATAACAGCCCTACAAGGTAGCTATTATTCTCCTGTTGTGGATGAAATTGAGGCCTAGTCATATACACACAAAGTAGCAGGGCCAAATCTTTGTCTCCCTGATATGAAAGTTTATGCTGTTTCCATTGTACCATTGCCATGATAAGAAATGTTGGGGGGGGAACAGAATTTGGAAAAATCATCCTCAACTATATTGCTAACTATCCATATTTTATGTTAATTTTACTCTGCGTGGTTATTGTACAGTAACAATAATTTCAACACCTTAAAACCTTAAAAACTCCCACCAGTTGTGTCTTCTAACATTTGTGGTTTGTGTGTCCATTCATTGCTTGCAGTTTCTAGGCAGGTTGCAACCTTGAACTATTCACTGTCTGAACTTGCCCTCAAAGAATTCTTCTTTCTACCCTACCTCTATCAAGTGACAACCAATGAAAAACCCACAAACTCGGCAGCTGCAGCTCTGGAAAGTTTCCATCAAAACCCTCATTCCCACATCCCCTTTGAAAATCACAGAGCTTGCTGTTATCTTCTTGAAGGTCATGACTAATGCTTATAAAACTTCCACAGCAAACACTGTCTACAAGACCCGAATTCCTTAACTTTGAGCTCTGTGTTAACTTACCTACACCAAAACATTTACTGCCCCTCAACTGCCCTACCCTAAATTCTTACCCCGTAACCTAGAAAGCAAATATTAGGTTAGAAGCATTCTAAATAGTCAGTGGGAAAACTGGAAATTTATTAATGAATTTCAGAAAGTACCTTCTTGACCGGTCAGAATTCAATGAAAATCCGTTATATTGAGAATATGAAGTGACTTACCCCTGTTCTTATCCATCTTAATTTTATTCTTTTTTTAAGATTTTATTTATTTATTTGAGAGAGAGAGAGAGAGAGAGACCATGAACAGAGAGAGGAGCAGAGGGAGAGGGAGCCTGCTGCAGTGCTTAATCCCAGTACCCCAGGATCATGACCTGAACCAAAGGCAGACACCCAACCAACTAAGCCACCCAGGTGCCCCTGCCTAAATTTTATTCTTTCCATGAATGGCTTTTAGGTTTCAGAGGTCAAGTATGTAGTATACTTGTCTCAGAGGGAACAATTTCATTTTTTTCTAAATCTGGAAATGTAGTATAAAGGGAGCTATTTTATGTATGACCAAGTGATACCAAAATCCAGTTTTTAGGAGCCTTTTCAGATGTGAATCATGTTATTTAATCCAGATCTTTGAAACCACAAGCAGACACACACAGTATAGATGTTTGATTGAAGAAATATGGTGGCTATTATTCACCCTGCCATGCTTTATTTTGCTTACATTAATGACCCATTAATACACTTAAGAAAAAAAGTAAATTTGTCTCATCATCCATTGAAATTGACATGACTGGATGCTGGTGATTATAGACACAAGACTCTATCAAGAGATAATTTCCTAATGATCACAACATTGATTTTTCTAGACTGTCCCATGAGTATTTCCAGGAATCCAGGGAGAAAAAAAGCTGCAGCCAGGAAACAAAATGTGCTAATGTACCACTTACTGTCTGGAGAAAATATATGCTCATGACAGCAGTAAGAAGTTATTTGGTCTGTATTTACTTAAAACATACAGGCTGCAG
The DNA here is from genome assembly GCA_004024625.1 of Mellivora capensis. NCBI lineage: Eukaryota > Metazoa > Chordata > Mammalia > Carnivora > Mustelidae > Mellivora > Mellivora capensis. The sequence goes on from PISX010004352.1 coordinate 61,653, forward strand.
AATGTTAGCATTCTGATTTTGCCCAGACATAATAGAATTCACTAGCACTTTCACACTAGCTTTAGGAAGGAATGCACCTTTTGAATCAACATTGATTAAAAGGTTGCCATTTAGTTCCAGTAACCCCAAAGGTTCTTTCTGTTGCCTAAATTACGGAGAAAATTATTTGGGATGTTAAATCCTACCTGAATTGACTGCTCTGAGTCACTTTAGTATATTTCCTTATCATTAACACTGAGAAGACATGTTTTTTTAAATATGACAAAATATCTACTATTTAGGTGAAATAGTGAATTCAGATCTGTGGTGGGGAAATGCTCATAATTAAAAAGAGACTGTCTTGAAATATTGTTGATAAAGAATATCCATGTCAGTTTTCCTAATGGGAAGGGGGGATATGCTTTATAAGCCAAGACTTTCTGTTAAATAAACAGCTTCAGGAGAATGTCCACTCTCATCTGTGAACAGTGTATGCATGTACATATATCTGATTGGGGTGGGGTTTTCCCCCAAAATAGGATATCTCAGTGACTGTAATTTTTTACTTTCCCTTTTTAATATTTTGACTATCAGTTATTTAAGTATCAGAAAACAACTTGAGCTGAAACAACCTGAGTGGTACAGTCACTTACGCATCTGAGTCTTGGTTTCAGCTCAGGTCGTGATCTCAGGGTCCTAGGCTCCACAGTCAGTGGGGAGTCTGCTTGAGTTTTCTCTCTGCCCCTCCCCCCATTCTCTCTCTCTCTCTCTCTCTCTCTCACAAACAAATAAATCTTTTTAAAAAAGAATAAAAGAGAGAAAACAACTTGCACTGTCAAGAAAAGCCATCTTCATATATTTCTGAGCAAGATGCTAGGTTTTTGTCTTTTTCCAAGTAGCTCTAAAGCCTATTTACTTTATTTTTTTAGGGGTTGTTCTAATATCATAAATGTATATACATTCAAAATGATTATCCAAATTTTTTGTGTCTCAGGTTAATGCTTCCAAGATTACATTAGTGGTATGGCAGTTAAAACCATGGACATTTTCAAGTTCCTTAGACCAAATGTATCAAAAAATTAAATTCATAAATAAATGAGTGTTCTATAAGCATTTTTTTCTTAAATTTTAAATGAAGAGGCATTCACATGAGCCTTATACTGCCCTCTGGTTCCTGGTAATCAAAATGCTTTGTCTTTTTTTTCACCTCACCAAACTAATAAATTTTGCCATAGGGAAAGTAGAAACTTGTTTCATTCAGTTAAGGGAGTATTTTTTGATTGCCTTTAAATTGTTTCATTTGTCTTCATATTACTGTCATGTAATAGCTTTCCAAGGAAACTTTTTTATCATCTTTTCTTTTTTATCCATTTTAATATTAATCCATTATATCAAAATATTATAGATTCAGCATGTCAGTTCAAGACAATTAATGACATTTTATTCTTCTATTCTTTGAAATCTGCTGTGTATTTTATTTTTTTTAAGATTTTATTTATTTATTTGACAGAGATCACAAGTAGGCAGAGAGAGAGGAAGGGAAGCAGGTTCCCTGCCGAGCAGAGAGCCCGATGCAGGGCTTGAACCCAGGGCCCTGGGGATCATGACCTGAGCTGAAGGCAGAGGCTTTAACCCACTGAGCCACCCAGGCACCCCTGCTGTGTATTTTATAGTCGGAAAATATCTTAATGTGAACTAGCAAGTGCTACTTCAAGTGCTCAGCACCTACATGTGACCAATGACTATCCAGTTGGATGGCACACCTCTAGACCATGGTATTCTAAGCAGTATGGCAGGATCATGGACCTTCAGTGTTACTAATTTCCTTCAGAAAAGCATGTTGTTATAGGGGTGCCTGGGTGACTCAGTGGGGTAAAGCCTCTGCCTTCAGCTCAGGTCATGATCCCAAGGTCCTGGGATCGAGCCCCTCATCAGGCTCTCTACTCAGCAGGGAGACTTCCTCCCCCCTCTCTCTCTGCCTGCCTCTCTGCCTACTTGTGATCTCTGTCAAATGAATAAATATTTTTTTTAAAAAAGAAATAAAGAAAAAATAAAAACACGTTATAAAACTAGAGAGATTTAAGTAAACTGGAGAATTATTTGTTCTAACACCCATAAAATCAGGATAAATCTAAGAGTATTTTGATATGATCACAACATTTGTGAAGCCTCAGTTATGTTTATGGAATTGAAATGAATTTCTTAAATTTGGGGGTAACCAAAAATAAATGAAATGCCAAGGGAAGATCATGGCCATATTCTTCAGAATAATTTTTAGTCCCTGCCCCCATATTCTAGAGATATATTGAAACCTTCCTACAAAAAGCATGGATCCTTTTTACTCGGGAGCTTTATAAACATCTATTAATCTCTTAATCAAAGGATCTTGCTGAATAAATGTGAATTCATTGGACATTTTCCCCACTCTGTTAGCTAATACAGAATGGAAAGGAATTATTGTATATATTTTTGGGAATGACAACCAGCCCTCTTCCAGTCATATGTACTTAGAACAATCTAGCCAGAGACTGGAATTTCAAATTATATATGGGGTCATCTGTTGGGGTTCCAGAAAAAATAACTGGAAGACTCTGGGGTTCTATAAATAGAGATTTTAGAACAGCATAGCATTATGCTCATTAATTTTCCTTTATCTCTGAGGCCAAGGGTATCTAGGAAAATCTGACACAGAACTAGAGCAATATTCTCAAGCCACTTATACATAAGAATAAATTAAAATATGACATTAGCTAAAATTTCTATGTGTTTTTTATGTTTAAGGAACAGATTTGAACTTTCTACATTTTTTTATTTACATATATGTGTGTACCGTTACACCCCTTTCTCTCATTTCTCCCACCCCAGTCTCTAGCAATCACCAGTCTGTTCTATGTGTATATGGGCTTGTTTTGTTTTGTTTAAGATTCTACATATAAGAGATTATATGGTATTTGTCTTTGTCTAACTTACTTCACTTAGCATAATGTCCTAGAGACCCATCCATGTTGTCCTGATAGCCATTTAAATTATCTCATTATTATGCAGAACTTCACATATGGAGAAAAAAAGAACCCACATGACAGTTGCAGGGGTCATCAACTCATGGCCATCTTTACGTCTATATTCCTTTCCCCTATACTGGATTCTTGGGAGGCAAATCCTAGACATCATGTAATTTCCATGGATTGTCTATTATATGATTTGAGCTATGTTAGGCTTTGAGGATAAAATGAATAAATAAGACATGGTCTTTGTTTTCAGAGATTTCATCAAATCTATCTGGCATAATAATGTTAATAGTTAATGTAATTATAATGCAAGTCGATAACATAGACCCAAACACTAAAATACCTGAACCAGTTCTCAACATAGCAAAACCTAACATAAAAAGAATAACCTTATACGAGTCCCTGGAACCAGTTTTATCAAGACCTTTTTAAAGCATGAAAGTTTTCTGCTTCCTTTCACTACAAAGGCTTTAAAGCAGTGACACCCCGTAGCAATGAGCACACATGGCACCAAGATTTTGGCTTCTAAGTCTCTTTTCCCACTACAGGGAGACAGTGCTCCTTGGAGAAATGGGTCCAGGACTGGGGGAGGGAAACTAAGATGAACCTTGAAACATCTTTTCATGACAGCATATTATGAAGTGCTCAGAAAATGGTAGGGATATGTCAAAAGGACCCAAGAACCAGCTTGAAAGGATTCCCACAAATCTGAAACAATTTGAGCAACAAAGTAACTAATAATAATAATGAAATATAATTCACAATATAAAATAAGAATCTGAGTTCATGAAAATAAATAGATACTCCATGAATAAGAAGGAAAAGCTCTTTTTACAGTAGAATGGCAATTAATAAATGTGGAATGAATGATAGATTAGAAAATATCATTGTGCAACCATCATGGATAAATTGATTCAAGCTAGAAGTATCCATGGTTGCTAAAACTAGAAAGGGAAAGTTAGTGAGAAACAGGCTATTTACGTATGCCAGAGAATGTCTCCAAAAATTACTTATTAATGGCCATGGGAAATAGCTTTCGAAGGGAGAGATCTGGTAGTAACACATTAACCATGGGATCAAAATTACCATAAGGAATAATCAGATAAACTGACAGCATGTGCCTCTTGATGTTATGTACTGGATAAAAAATATCAGTTATATTCTTGCCCCTCAAAATGCATAATTAATTTAATATTGAGGAAATAACAAACTCAAACTCAAAGATACTCTTAAAAAAATGTCAGTGTCCCAAAATGTAAAGAAAAGCTGAGGAGCTATTTCAGATTAATAAAACCAAAGATATGGGGCACCTGGGTGGCTCAGAGGGTTAAGCCTCTGCCTTTGGCTCTGGTCATGATCTCAGGATCCTGGGATCAAGCCCCGCATCGGGCTCTCTGCTCAGCGGGGAGCCTATTTCCCCCTCTCTCTCTGCCTGCCTCTCTGCCTACTTGTGATCTCTCTCTCTGTGTCAAATAAATAAAAATAAAATCTTAAAAAAAAAAAGACATGTGAAAAATAAATGGATGTGTGATCCTGGATTGTATCCTGAACTAGGGGGGAAAAATGCAGAAAGAACATTATTGGGACATTGGAAATAATTTGAATTAGGTTCTGGATTAAATAATAATATTGTTACTATGTAAGTTGCCTGATTTTGATTATTGCACTGCCATTAGGTAAGTGATTATGTTTGTTCTTAGGAACTATATGTTGGTAATATTTAAGGACAAAGGATATGATGTCCACAACTTAATTAGATAGTTTAGAAAAACAAATGATTTGTATATATGGAAAGAATAAAATACAAAAGTAACAAAATTTTAACAACTGGTAAAGCACTGGTGCATCAAGTTTTTGTGCTGTTCTTGCAACTTTTCTCAAGTTTGAAGTCATTTCAGAATTAAATTTAAAATACTAAAAGCAAATATACACGTGCACACACACAACAGTTATCTTCACTTTAAATAAAGCCAACTCAAAATATAGATCTTAAAGTCTTACCCAAAAGTAAACCAAGGAATATAAAATTGCTTTCTCCCAACAAATTTGCTAAAAAAAATTTTTTTAATGGTAGTCTTCATGCTAAAAGTATAAAATTTGGGACTCCTGGGTGGCTCAGTTGGCTAGATATCCAACTCTTGATTTCAGCTCAGGTCATGATGTCAGGGGCATGAAATCAAGCTACACATCAGACCTGTGCTGAGCATGAAGCCTGTTTAAGATTCTCTTCCCCTCCCTCTCCCCCGCCCCTGCTTACATTCTCTCTCTTGCTCTAAAAAATAAAATAATGTGAAAATTGAAAAATTATAAAATTTATAAAATTTTAATAAACATTAAAGCACAGTTTACCAAACCGCCATCTATAAATTGAGGTATACCTGAATTTATGTTTACCTGTGTCGTGGTAAGACTTGCTGTATCCATCTGGCTTGCTTTGGAAAGGTCCTCACACAGAGCTGCGTATGAGTGTATGCTTAAATGTTTTTGAAGAAAATGATGGTGATAATAACCTGTCCACAAAATACAGATAAGGCCTATGCAGATCTGGGGCTCTACTTCAGATTTCTCTCTTCTACTTACCTGAGTAGCTTTTCAGGCCACACAAAACCACATTTTAGATCTGCTCCTTCCACTATCTCTGAACCTCTTGGGTTTTTCCTTTTTTCCCCTCTTTTCCTCATTAAAATATAACATTTATAGAAATAATAAGAATAGTAATGAATGAGTCACATATCCAGAAAATATTGCTTTACTAATCACACACAAAAAAATGTGTAAGATATTTGGTTATCCAAAAGCTGATTAGCTAAGACCCCATCTTCCTTTTTCTTCCTTTTTTCTACCATTTTGCTACTCAGAGAATTGAAGTAGAAAGTAGAAATAAGCAAAACTAGTCAGTAAAATCTAGTTTCTTATAAACAGTTTGGTTTAATTTTAAAGTGAAGAGATATTATCTGTAATAACAAAAGATTAGAAATAACCTAGATGTACTTCCACAGGACTGCTTAAACCTGGTGAAATACAGTGCCTTCAAAAACAAAGACTGGATGGTATTAATGTATTGATATGGGAAGATCCCCAAAGTATATTGTTAAATCCAGAAAGCACAATACAAAACAGTATATAGTGAATGCTACCATTTGCATATTCTAAAAGGAATAAAGACTATATACATATTTGTCTGCATATGTATAAAATGTCTCTGAAAAGATATATAAGTACACAAAATTGTTTGCCCAAAGAGATGATAATTTGCTGTTGAGGAACATATCCATAAATTTCAGCATTAACAGAGCTGAAAAACACCTAAATTTAGTCCTTATAGAAGAAAATAGAAATTTATACTTTTCACCCCGTTTTATTACTATAGAAATTACTGCATAGTTAATTATATTGATAGTTCATCAAACACAAATGTGCTGCCACATGTTTCACTGTAGTGATGAAAACCACTATGCATTTCATCTGATTAAGTTAGGCTGGTTCATTTATTAACTTCATCTCAAAAAAACTTAGCAACATTTTTTCTTAAGTGTCTTGATCATAGTAGTATATCCTATGAAAAGGAATAGAAAACTCACCTGCTACAGGAATATTAAAGAGCTGAAAAGTATAAAGCTGATTTCAATGTAGTTCTATCAAATATCAATTTCATTTAATACCCCATGGGAAATAGAAGTATAAAACTTACTTCAATTTAAATAGTGTAAGATTTAACATTCCTCTAAAATGTGGAATACCAGGAGTATCTCAGGAAAACCAAACACCAAATAAGACCTAAGAAATTTTTTAGAAATCCAATAAAATCTAAAAGGATATCCTTCTTGGGGTTGATATTTTAATATATCACCAAGATCTCATACTTCCCTTAAACAGGATAATAAATGGCACATAGTAATTTTTCCCCTAATGGTTCTCTTTGTAGTTAACACTTTGTTTCTCCATCCACCTGCGTTTTTTAAGTGGATAAATAGAATCACTCGGGGCAGTCTTCATGCTCATTTTTCCTCCTGCATCTGCCAAAGTCAGTGAGAAGTAAGAACCTACAACAATCTCTGGAACAGGTAACCATCTGTTACCACATAAAATTCAACAGAGAAAAACTCTTCTCTTGTGGCTTATTTGCATATTTTATAGTTCTTCTTAACTCCCTCTTTATAAAAGAAGAAAGTCATTATTATTCAATTAAGGACTACTCATCCAGCCCATAGGTAGTATATTAAAGCTCTTTCCACTGAGAATTATTTGTCTAGTTCCAGTTAATAACAGTGCATTATTATAGGGAAAAGTACACAGATGTGACAGTGGTGGTTTTAGAAAGGCCTTAGTTAGCGTCAAGAAACAACTGTCCATTTTTCCAGCAACCTGAGTAACTAAGTAGTGGTTTGTACTACCTTCTTCACATCTGCTCCTTACCCTCTTTGTTTTTTTCAGCACGTCTAGATGATTAATAAACTGAACATTATTTATATGCATTCTGGCAGCTATGGGGACCATAAAGGTTGACAGTATACAACATCACCCAATGTTATCATGAAACATCTTGGATGTCCTAGTACAGGGGGCTGTAACATTTTGAGAGGTTGGTGCTGGGTTGTACAGGTCCCTTGTCCTATCATAGTCAAGTTGATATTTTCTTAGGCCATGTAGCCAGTGGCTGGATAGGTATCCCCTCCAGTCAGGATTATGCCTTTAAAGAAGTAATTTATTCGCCTTAGGGAAGAAAGTACAGTCTCGTTATCTTAAAAAGTAAAGTCTCATTATCAAAAGTCCGAAGACAGTTTTAATAACCATTTCATTCATTCTACTGTGAATTTTGCTGAAGGACCTATCCTAAGGCATGTTTCTGCTGCCAAATCCCAAGTTTCACAGTTACCAAAGTTGACTCTGTGTGAGCTGTTACATTTTCCATAAACAATTGGATGTGATCACAGAAGAATGATTGCCAAAGTTTTATTTCAACTCAGATATAACTAAATACAAGAAATCACATACTGACACCTTTATTCTGCCTATCCCACCCTAAATCACTATTTTGGGAAAAAGTTATAGGAGCTATGAAATGGTCTCCCTATGTTCCAAGTTAATTTTGAGAATGGCTTTTTATGTCTGGTTTACAGTCTCTTTAGAAAAGCAGAATTATGACGGAAACACTGTGACATCCTAAGCTGTAACAAATGAGCTGTTCTTGAAGATAAATGTAACTTCATGTCTGTGAGGCTAAATATTTACTTTCCAGATGATTTAGTGTATCTTTGTTCCTTTCCACACTGAGCTTTTTCTTTCTGTGCATCCCTTCATCTCCAAGCTACTTTTTGTAGCCCTGTTTTATCAGTGTTTTGTGATGTTACAAAAAAGCAAAGAGTGTGAGGTCAAATTTTCCATTACATACTTCAACAGGAATGCCAGGGAACCTAGCCAAACTAAGTCTACAAAAAATAAAAATTACAGGAAAGATGATTCATTAATCAACAATTGCCCTACGTGAAAAAAAATAATTTTTTGTTGTATGTATTTTGTTTTGGAAGCAGGGACTAAGTGCAGACAGCCCAGCAATGGGGTGAAATGGGGTATTTTATGCCATATGACATGATTTTAGATCTATTAGGAATCTTTTAAACTGTAAGAAAAACTCACTTTGTGCCTTGATTTCTCTCAGCTTTTTCTTCTCTCAAAATGAAAGTATATCATATGCTAACCCCAGCTACAAGCTGATTTAAAAAATAATGGCAGCAGAAAGATTAAATAGAAAGGCACAGCCTGCAGCCCGTGAAATGTCTTAGCCATTACCCATTCCTTCCTCTCTGTCACACAATCTTGTCGTTTCCTCTTCTTCTAACAGAGATCCCCTTCTGCGTCCCTTTGTCTTTCTTTCGTCATAAATTCAGGATCTTGGACCCTCCCTAAAACATTGTCAGATCAATAAACATGCATTTATCTTTAAAGTTATTATTAAATATTGAAGGAGCTGAAAATTATGACACTAGAGGAAAAAATTAGTCACTGAAATTAAAAAGAGACCTTCTATACAAAGAGAATTATCTAATCACAGACCTTTGTATCATAAATGTCAAACTCAAAGTGAAACTTCATGTTTTTGTATGAGAAATCAGTCAGTAACAAATAGTGGCCTCTGTGACCAACCAATAATAGATACCATAAACTCTGTTATCTAATTTTTTTAATCTAATGTTTTATTAGCCAACCCCTGTGCATCCCTTCTGACTAATCAAAGAAAGGTATTGTTATGGTCCTGTATCATTTTACTACTAAGTGTATTTTATTTTAACTCTTTGAAAGATGGTACTCCTTGTGTGGTTCATTACAGAGTATGTAATTAAACAGAGCAACTCCAACCATGTTGCTAAAGATTTTTGTTGCCTTTTATGGAGAACATGAAGGGAAAATGGAGAGCAGGTGGTTTTTTTCTTTTGCCAAAAAAGCTGATAACCCAGTTGTGATTACTATTTCATCTACACAGAGGGACAGCAACATGAGAAATAAACTTTAAAGTTTCTAACACTTTAGTGTTTCTTGTGAGAAGCTGGGACATTTCAGGAAAAGAAATAATTGAAGAAGAGGAACAAAGCCAAAGTTCCCAGACCTTGACAACTAGGGCAGATGTAACAAGTCCACATTCATTGTGGGGAAAAAAGGGAAGTCTGCACTTTTTCAGAAGAAAACTTGACTGCATGAACAGAACCATAGAGACAAGGGTATAATGTAGTCTTTGCCTTAAGGTTTATAGTCCAAACCTCTGCTCATCTCGCGTCCATCTGAGGGTCCGTGACAGACCACCCAGCCGCCAATGTTTTTAGAGTAGAACTAATGAAGGCAAACATCCTAGGTGTTGGATGGAAAATAACCCCCAGTCCTCAAACCCCAGAGAGGCTTTCTTTCAGACATTTCTAGTAGTGCATTCTTTACCCCATTCTGTGTTATCTGCACTACACCCTCAACACATACGCACAATGTACACACTTGGAAGGAAGGAGTATGATTATATTTTTTGTTTTTAAAATCTCTGCCTTTGTTCTTTACAGCTATATTAGAGATTTGTTTTCTTGGTTTTTCAATCTCATGTCGTTCAGACTTATAGCAGCTCCACAATCGCTAGTCTTCTGTCTCTCAGCTACGTTAGTTCTTAATTATGACTACTCATGCAAGGCAGTTGATGTTTCTTATGTCACATGTGCTATGGGAGACAGGTTCCTCCCAATCCCACTGTACTCCCAAACCCCATTCCTTTCAACCATCTATTCATCCATCAAGCCATTTGAGTTACTAAGGGCTTTGAGACTTGGGAAATTTACATCCTTGAAACCAATTATGGTATGTTGAGTTTATAAAGAACTCTTCTGCTTTACAAAATTTTTTAAGAGAATGAGTACTCTTGTTTACAAGACAGACAAGGTCTTTCACTGCGTTGGGTTTATACCCCAGTTAAAGAAGTAAAAAAAAAAAAAACCGCAAACATTTTTTTTTAAGATTTTATTTATTTATTTGACAGAGATCACGAGTAGGCAGAGAGGCAGGCAGAGAGAGGGAAGGGGAAGCAGGCTCCTTGCTGAGCAGAGAGCCCGATGCGGGGCTTGATCCCAGGACCCTGGGATCATGACCTGAGCCGAAGGCAGAGGCTTTAACCCACTGAGCCACCCAAGCACCCCAAGAAACACAAACATTTAAGTGAATATTTCCCTCTCAGTAAACATAAGAAACACTGGGGAACTCTAACTGAGTCAATGGAGCAGGGAGGACAGTTTTGTGAACTATTTCAATTGAGGTTCAAAGAATAGGCAAAAGAAGGAGGAATGTAAGAGCATCACAGATTGAAGGGCAGTGTGTTTTAAGACCCATAGTCAGGAAGGAACTTGGTACAAAGTGGGAATGAGAAAAACTGAGCTAGACTGGAGCCCAATGACCAAGATGAAAGTGAAAAGATACAGAAGTAGAGGAGCCAAGATTAAGCTAAGATTAAGATACAGAAGTAGAGGAGCCAAGATTAAGACAGTGCCAAGCCATTGTCTTGGCACTGACAAGAATTTTGGCCTTTAGTAAGAGCAGTGAGTAACCACTGAAATGTTTTTGGTTTTTGTTTGTTGGGGGGGGGAGGTGATTCAGCCATGATATTCATGTTTGAATCACTCTGTTGTATCTCATCACAGAATTGATTAGAGGAGTGAAAGAAGAAAACCAATGAGACTAATGCCATTTTCTAAGTGAGAAATAATGGTAGTAGTCAATAGAGAAATGGATTGTTTCAAGACAGATTTGGAAGGCAGAGTTTATAAGACTTGGTGGCTGCTTGGATTGGTAGCATTACAGAAGAGAGTGTCACTGATGACTTTCAGTTTTCTAACACGAGGCACCATTTCCTGATGTGAGAACTTTTGGAGAAGTGCCTACCTCACCTTGGGATGGGGTGGGATGGGGGCAGGAATAACCCCAAGGTTTGTTGTGGACATGTTTGATCTGAGATGCTTGTGATTCATCCAAGTGGAGGTGTCATACATGTAATTGTAGAAACAGATTTGGAGCCCAGAAGAGAGATCTAGACTGGAGATATAAATTGGGTAATACCTTCCAGATGATATTTAAAGCCATGAGTATGGATAAGATCACCTAGGAAGAGAGCATGTTTCCAGAGGAGAGCCAGGATGCCTCTCTGACCCTCAGTTGTCTCATCTAAAACATGGAAGTAATGATCTGTCTGTTCAAGAAGTTGAGGCACATCGATACCTCATATTAGCTCTATGTCCAGCTCACAGTCTGCACTCACTATATGGTAATTGCTATTATTACTGTGGTAAAATCCCACAGCCTCATTCTCTGGAATGAGTTGGGACTAATTGACAGAGAGGAGAATGGAGAAGAGTAAATGAATGCATGAAGAAATGAACATGAATCTATAGGGATATGTCTGATATCAAAACATTAGCTTTCATTGTGCCAGCGTTTTAGGATTTTTTTTTCTAATTTTTATTTTCTAGAAAACCCTTCCCTTGCAAACAAGCTCCTATAATTCTCCCCATGAAAAATCAGGGGTCTTCGTTTTTCTTAAGTGAGTCTTTTGTGCCAGAATGACTTGTGAAGCTACCACCAGATTCATCAGGTTGGCAGGTTTTCATCATTGTTGCTATAGTCACTGATGGATTTGTTAAGAAATATCTAAATGTTCTTTTGGTAACATTATTTTTAGGAAGTCAAACCCTTTACATTTCCAGACAGCAGCTTGGTTGTGAATGTGGGGAGACCACAGAACTGTAACACATTGCACATGTTGACAAGGCTGTCTGGGCTTCTTGGCATTACTAATGATGATAATAATCCTGCTGGGTAGAGGCAGACCCTCCCTGCAGCTGGTGTCCTTTCTGTGCAGGGATGAGGTCATTCAGTAGGGAGGTGGGAAATGGAGCTGGGAAGGATGAGAGAAGAGGAGGGGAAGAAACTGTCATGTCTGCATTCTTGGTGGAAAATAGAAACATATTTGCCACAGGCTTGCTTATTTATTTTTTAAGAAGAGGGAATGGAGAGACAAGGGTATGGTGAGGAACTGTAGCATGGTAACAGCTTGGTTTTCTCCCAAGCTGCACAGTTATCTGTATTCACAGTAAACAGCTAATCAGATCTCCAAGGCACTGATAACCCTATGAATCTAATCTCTAGAATATTTGAAACTGCTCAGTCAGAGCAGGATATTCCAGCAATTTTGATCCCAGTAACTACTTTAGAGTTGTAAAGAAGCCCAATTCTAGATAATCCGCTTCTCTTTCTGCCACAAATATGTCTTAAAAAGAGAAATTCAGAATTATTTTTCCTTTGGCAATGTAGTTAAAGGCATCAGCTTATTCTTCATCTAATTCTCAATGTTGTTACTGAAAACAAATAAACAGCTTTTTTTTAGTTTACCGGTACTAGTCAACTGGTGTACCATAGGTTTATTTCTAGAACTTGTATGCATAAAGACTATATGTCCTCAGGATTTGGAATTATTATAGTTGGTTGTTGTTGGGAGATTTTGAGGGGAGAGCTTAGTGAAAGAGAGGTCACTTTGGCATCCCTGGATAAGATCCTAGCTTAGGCACAACCAGCCAGTCACAATCAACCATTTGGCCATATCTGCACAAGTTAATAGAAGTGAATCAACTCTGATCAAATTGAAGAAGTACTAAAGAGACTCTCAAGATGTTTTTGAACCCTTTAGAGACAATGGCCAGACCATTGTATCCCCAGTGCCTCACCTGGGTCTGACACAAGGTGCTCAGCAAGTGATGAGTGTGTGAGTGAGCCAGTGTGCCCATTACCCATGGTTGAGGACTTCTGCTGTTAGCTAGTAAAATGACCGTAAGTAATTATGTGGAGGAAAAAAAATAATATTTTCTCCTAAGTGCTGGAGAAAGAGACTGAAATCTAATAAATCTATTAGCTGACTCTCAACAGTGCTCCTGACATGTGTTTTCAAGATAAAACATAGAGGACTGGACTGAAGGTCTGAAACGTCACCCTTTCACAAGCCACTAAAATTTCTTTACTTCAATTTCCTCATCAGTAAAATGGATAACAACACTTTCTCTGCCTCACCTCCTAGGGTTATTTTCAGCACTAAATCTTATTATGGAAGAGAAACTAATATGAGCCACAGAGGTAAGGTGTCGTTATTGGCATCTTTTGAGAATACAGTATCCTTACATTTTCTTTTTAAGATTTTATTTATTTATTTGAGAGAGAGCACAAGCAGAGGGGGAGGGTCAGAGAGAGAAGGAGAATGAGAAGTATACTCCCCACTGAGCCTGGAGCCCAACATAGGGCATCTCAATCCCAGGACCCCAGGATCATGCCATGAGCTGAAGGCAGGTATTTAACTGACTGAGCCAGCCAGGCGCCCTTCCTTAAATGTTTTTAGAAGAAAGAAAAGATGTTTAATTCCTTGAAGAAAAGGTCCTTCAAAAGCATATTTAGTGGTGCTATTGTTAATTGTTATTAAACCCTCTTTAAGATACATTTATTCAAAAAATAATAACAGGCCTCTGCTCCCCTTCTGGAAAGTTTTGATGACTTGTCTTCAAATTTTATGTGTTTAAAAATCTAAAGTATGACATCTTACTTGAAAAAACCATTATTATTGATAGCCTCTGGAAGCAGCAAGCGTTATGAAGCTACTGACTATGTATGATTAAGTGGTCACAAATAAAACATTGCTGTTACCACATGTAAATTCTTTCCCTGAAGTTGGTGCCTCTGCAAACAGTGATTCAACTACAGTTGTCTGTCATGGGACAATAGAATTGTCCTTGAAAGAGCACTGCATACAAGACAAGAAACAGTGCCTCAGCCTTTCTTCTGTGGTCTTAATCAAACCATTTCACCTCCCTTAACCTCCTTAGCTTTCTTATTTCTTAACTGCGAGAGCATTCTGTGGCTCTCCAGCAGAGTTTTACTGCTCTCCCTAGAAGGCATTTGAAAAGAGGGATGGCATTCTTGGTTGTCAAAATGACAGGGAGGGCAAAAAATGATAGGGTGCCAGATATACTGCTGGCATTTAGTGGACAGAGGTGGGTCTGCTAAATTTTCTACAGTGAGCAAACCAGACTCATGAAAGGAAGAATTGTCCCCCTGCATCATAAATATGCCCTCCTAAGAAACACTGGACCAGAGCGTTTGAGAGTAAAAGGAGACACAGTTAATAATATAGGACCGTTTCAGGCAAACTGGGATATATGGACCATCTAGCTGCAGCCCAAGTCAACTGTAGCTTACATTGTCTTCCCACATTCTTGTCAGTCCTCCTCTCAAATGACAAGATCCTGAGCTTTGCTGAACAGCCATTACGGAAGTAGACAAGGCTGGACCACATACCTTCCGTGGTCTCTATTTTACCAGGAAAACTAGCAGCAGAGTTAAAGTTAGCTCACTTATTCATCCCTGAATTTGGTTATGTTTTAGTTACAGAGCCCCTCTTATTTCTCCCTTTCCCTCTCGCTCAGAGCTTTGGGCACTGCCACCACTCAAGTTTGTGGCAACTGCCTGAAGCATTTGTTTGGGGGGTGGATGGGGGAAGAGGAGGAAGGGAGAGTGGAGCCAGCTCTTCCCTGCAGCTGTAGCTAACCAGAGCAAGCTGCCTTCACAGACAGCTCACTCCATTTTAGGGGCCACCCTGAAGCCGTATCTGTGGGTGTGACGTTATTATGACACATCCCACCATGGGGTGTGAAGGGAGAAACTGCTCACTGCAATGGAGGTGCCAGATGATTCTTACACTACTTTCTGGACTGCCATTTAAAGAGAGAAAACATAACCCAAATCAGGAATCTTTTCTACTCTGTTGACATCTCAGCTAAAGAAAACAGTCAGGTCCAGGTGGGTTTTATGTTACTCAGCTCCTGTACATGGACAAAGACTGGGATTCCAGCATTCCTGTCTAGCCTTAGGGTTTTCTCCTAGTTAAATTTACTTTCAGCTTCTTAAATTGTATTTCACTCTTTAAAGAAAATCTGCTGTGCAGAGTTGTATAAGGCTTGACATGATGGTCTAAACTAATTGTTTAAATATGCACTTGGGCAATTGTTGAAAAACACTTGTTTGTATCATGGAATAAAAGTTACCACATACACAATAGTAATTTTTCAAACCTAAATGAATAAAAGAGCATAGAAAAAAAAATCAGGCATAAATTTTTTAGGCCAAAATGGAGTTCATGTCTAAATTCAACTGAGAAAAACTGTAGAAATTTGCCTGATGCTGACAGACAGCTAGCTCTCTTTCCCTTTTCCTCTTTTATTTCTTTTACCTTCTTACCCTAGCATTTCAGGATAAGCCTTTGGGAACATTTGGCTTCTCTACATTATAGAAAAGTGGCAAGTATAAGCCTTGGCAGCAAACCAATCTTTTGTTGCATTTAGTACTCCTTTAGACAAATATTATCTCTTTTAAGGGACAAACAGACCCAATAAAGATCAGAAGTTAGGCCATTGGTTTTCTAACTTTCCCATGAAACCTTAGATTTTTCCAGAACTTATCAAAGATGGAAGAGTCAGTTTGGGGAAGGCTTTTTAAAAAAATCTCTCAGTGTTGTAAGAGAGGTTAATGAGGTACTAGAGGGTTATGGTTTTAAGAAAGTTTCTTCTTTTTAAAAAAAAAAAAACAGGGTTTTAAAAATTTATTTGAGAAAGAAAGAGAGGGAGAGAGAAAGAGCAAGCACAAGTTGGGGGGAGGAGCCGAGGGAGAAAGACTCCCCACTGAGCAGGGAGCGTGATGTAGGACTCCATCCCAGAACTTTGGGATCAAGACCTGAACTGAAGGCAGATGCTTAACTGACTGAAACACTAATTTTTTCTTTTATCTGTATATACCTCACTTCCAAAGAACATGCTGTTCAGAAGAATTAAGTAATTAATTGAGGGAATTGGGGTAATTGGAGTATGAAGTTGGAGATAAGAATGGGGAAGAGAAATATATACTACCCAATACTTTATGATTGTAGAAGTAATTCACAAATTTAGCTCTAAGCTTTCTAGTGCCCTAAATTAAAAGAAACATGCTATTTTAATCACCCAGCTTAACCTATGGCATCATAGGATAGTGTGCAGGAACAAGTTGATTTTATTTGTTCATCCATTTACCAACATTTCTTGAGCACCTTCTAATATATTTGGGAGCTTATATTGACAGAGAGCTTGGGCAGTATCAGAGAAAGGCAGCTTTATTAGATTTGTGTGAAATGCTCTGTATGAAAGTATAGAATCTCTTAAAATTGATTTTAATCTAAAATAGAATGTTTATCTGTTTGTGAACAAATCCAAATTATATCAGACACATTTTCATTAATTTCTTTTTTAACAGAAGTCTTGGTAAACTTCCTCCAGGTCTCATTAAATTATCACCTGTGACCTTGAAACATGACTGTCTGAGTACATGTGTCTTAAAGCACAAAAGTATTTCCTTGATTAAAGTCTTCAGAGTCAGAATTTGGCCATAGGTAGTTGTGGAATGCCCTCTATGAAACTCATTGTTTTCAAATATTTTAGGCAGCAAGATCCCTTCTCAAATTATCTTATGCCCACCCTCAATATAGAAAACACATGTAAGTGATATTGTTAAATGTAAATTCATTTTTAAATTTTAACATATCTACTTATTATCAAGACAGTTGATGATACCAATGAAACCCTTTCCATGAATCATAAATTTGAATGGATGATAATTGTTTTCTTTTGGCCCCAGCATCTTATTTTTTTCCACATTCTGTTTTATTGCAGTTTTTTAAAATTCAGTTTGATGCCTCAGTATATGCTATGCAATTAGACTAATCCAGAATTGGGGCACCTGGGTGGCTCAGTTGGTTGAGCAGCTGCCTTCGGCTCAGGTCATGATTCCAGGGTCCTGGGATCGAGTCCCGCATCGGGCTCCCTGCTTGGTGGAGAGCCTGCTTCTCTCTCTCCCTCTGCCTGCTGCTCTGCTTACTTGTGCTCTCTCTGTGTCAAATAAATAAATAAAATCTTAAAAAAAAAAAAAAAAGACTAATCCAGAATATTTTAAAAAGTCACAAATAATTTTATTTCAAAATTGCTCACATTCCTAAAAACATATTTTGTTATGTTTTATATATTACAAATACATAATTTAATATATTTTATATATCATATATTTATGAATATATATTTTATGTTTAATCATATTCATAATGTGAAATATATTATAAACTATTTTACATATTTATAC
The DNA here is from genome assembly GCA_004024625.1 of Mellivora capensis. Classification (NCBI taxonomy): domain Eukaryota; kingdom Metazoa; phylum Chordata; class Mammalia; order Carnivora; family Mustelidae; genus Mellivora; species Mellivora capensis. Next base: position 79,358 of record PISX010004352.1, read on the forward strand.
ATAAATAAATATTATAAATACTTAATACAAAATGTCACGCAGGAGATACACACAACTTTTACCAACACACCTTAAAATTATCCATTAAATTATCATGACCTATGTGTTATCTGTTAGGCTACCAATGACTAGAACTTGTTGTTGGAGAGTCCAGCTTGTACAGAGCTGACCAAGATCCGATGATACAGAATTGTAATGAGCAGATGTTGTTGAAAGTTTGTTTTTTCATTTTTTTTTTAAGATTTATTTATTTGTTTGAAAGCATGAGAGAACATGAGTTGGGGGAGGTGCAGAGAGAGAGAGAGAGAATCCTCAAGCAGACTCCTTGCTTAGTGTGGAGACTGCCACAGGGCTCAAACCAGAGACCCTGAGATCATGACCTAAGCTGAAATCAAGAGTCAGCTCCTTCACCAGCTGAGCCACGCAGGCACCCCATTTTTTAAAATCTTTCCTTGACATGTAATTGACCATGGCACACATGTGCTATAGTAATGTATTTCATTGCAGGTTTACCTGAGCAGACATCCACATTCCAGAAATCAACTAAAGATTGATACAGAACAATACCTTTCCTAATGAACAGCACATTTAAAAGAGATTCGTCTTTGTGCCCCAAAATTGCAGGAGGAGCTTTTGGTCCAAGGTCTAGGTAGATGGTGAATAGTGGCCGTGGTAATGCTTTTTGGTAGTGATGTGCACATGTGTACATGTATCCTACTAAAATTCAGTGCATCCAGTTGGAGGATGGACCTTATGGCACCATTTGTGTTATTATTGTCACTTTGTTAACTGAACCTCTACGTGAGACTAAGAAAGCCTCTCCTCCCTTTCTCTGGGCTTAAATTAGAAATTCTGTGCTAGCCTGGAAAAAGAGAATCTCAGGCATGAAGATACAAAACCAAAGAGAAAGTATTAACACCAAGGACCCATGGATAAATTAATGCTATATTTTTTCCTATAACCAATTTCAAAAGTAATTATATTTAAAAATTCTACAAAGGCAAAAATGAAGGTAGGTATCCCCCCATAATAATCATATAAATTTGTTTCAGTTGTTTCAGTTTTTCTATTTGGAATGTGGCAAAGTTATAAATAAAGTTAGTGTTTAATCTTGTTTACATTTATAAAAATCTAAAATGCCTTTTAGTTATTTTCTACAGCTTGGTTTTTTTCACAGAAAGGAAACTAGGTTGGGCAAGGATAAGATGACTGGAATTTTTAAAATCTGCAATATGTAATTTCCCCTAAGTGAAATTAAATTTAGTTCAACTCTGAGATAAATGCTATGTATGACACCACTGGAGTTGGAGTTCTCCTGCTCTCCATTTGGTTACCAATCATTATTCCTCATTTCTATTGTCTCCAGAAACGAGGGTTTTCATGCTCTGTTGACCGAATGCTTCCTGTGCCATTATCTCTTATACCCTACATACTGCTCCAATTTGGGCCACAATTGTAAGTCCTTGTATAATTCACCATAGCAAGATTTCTATCCCAGAAGTGGCTTGAAAAAACATAGTTTCCTAGGGCTGCTGTAACAAATTACCATAAATCGAATGGGTTATAACAAGAGAAATTTATTCTCTCACAGTTCTGGGGGCTAGAAAGCTGAAGTCAAGGTGCCAGCAGGGCTTTGCTTTCTCCAGAGGCTCTGGAAGAATTCTCCTTGCCTCTTGTAGTGTCTGGTGGTTGTCAACAGTCCATGGGTGGTAGTGGTGGTGGTAGTAACTCCAAAAGCTGCCTCTGTCTTCACATGATTGTCTTCCTTCAGTGTGTAGTCTGTGTCCAAATTCCCTCTTCTTATAAGGACACAAATCATTGGGTTAGGGCCCACTCTTATCCACTATAAGCTCATCTCGTTTACATCTACTAAGATCATATCTCCAAATAAAGTCATATTCAGAGGTTCCCAGTAAACATGAATGGGAGGACGTAGGAAGACACACACCTGATATAGGTAGTAAGAATCTTGTTAAATTTGCTCAACTTCTTGAGCATTTAGGAGTCTGCACTTAAACATTTTTACTTGTCTGGTATCAAACAAAGCATCCATGAGCTTTCCTTCCACTTAGGATATAGGTATTTGTTTTCTCCATATTGTCTCTTACCTGGAAATCTATCCAAAGCCACAGAAACCCTAACTAATCAATTCCTTGGTCACTGCCATAGCATATGCTGAGTCTGTATCATTTTATAAAATTGCCCCTCAGGGCCCAGTTTTGTTCTCCATTATTCATATGCAACTGCAAATCAAAATAAATTACATGCAAGTGTTTTCAAGCATGGATTCTGGCCCACAGTTAACTTCTTCCCAAATTCTGTACTTTGTTCTTTGTACATCTGGACATTAAGCTTCCTTAAACTTGTATAATATTCTCCCTAAGGCATTAGCTGTGAAGAGCTACATTATCCCAGATTCTTTTACCACTGGAGCTTTGCTAGTATTCTAAAGGCTGGCCAAAGGTCAAATATTGTATGCTTTTAAGATAGTATATAGTGTTTAAATCCCCTCCTTAACCAAAGATGCAGTTATACTGAAGAGGGGACCCAGGGCAAAGGTCACAAACTAGACCAGACACCACATTCCTTCCCAGATATGTTTTCTTTGACCTGATGGTTTTTTTTAAAAGTTGAGTTAGTTGCTAAAGAGAGCAGATACCATAAAGAAATCCAAGTATCTGGCTTTTTTTGAAAACTCAGAAGATGGGTTCACATTTCTGCAGCTGTCCCTTCAGATAGAATATGGATTCTCACCTGCACAGTGAGCCAGTTTGAACTAAACCATTTCATTCATTTATTTTACCTATCTGGCTGTTATTGGCATTTGAGCTATCCACCCCTGACCCAAGACTTAAGAATTCAACCTTCATTTTCTTCCTGATGTGGTTCAAATAACTGTATTGAACACACTGAGGCAAAGAGAACGGATCACTGGTTTTCCTTCCTTCTGATTTACACTGTCTTTTGGCAGATTTCCACCAATACCCCCAAGTTCAGTGGTAAGGTGCACACCTTCAGTCACAGGGCATCAGAATTCCATAGGCTTTCCCCTCTTCTTTTCTCACTATCTCAGGTGTTACAGTTGAATTCAGATGTAAGAATTGAACATTTCCGAAGTGGAAGGTAATTTCAAACTAAGTCTCATGTTAGTCTCTTGAGGTTGGATTTCATTATCACAGCACAGGCCCTTCCTGAAATTTTTAAATGTGATTTCCTAGCCTGTGGAGCCTATTATGGCCCTTTTTACTTAACCCTTTCTGCTTCCATGTTCTACCATTTACTCCTTGGTCCACATTATTCCAACTTCAGATTAGAATCATCTTTCTGGAAGTCTCCTATCTAGACTCTTAACAGTATCTTTCCTATAGTCACTGGTCCTATAGAACATCTCTGGGCAACCCCTATCCTGGGTTTAGGATCTCCCAGTTATCTCTGTCCTATTGTCATCACATCAATTTCTTCTTACACTCATAGTGTTTCTGTAGAGGGCTATCACCTAAACCACTGACTTTGAGATCCTGAACAATGTCTCTCTAGCTTTCTTGGAATCATCAATATCACTAAAACACCCTCTTAGTTTTTCATTATCTCCAGTGTCATTGGCACACTAGATTCATTCAGCCGATGGAATATTATATTCACTATATGACTCATGTGGCTACGTGGTCCTCTCCAGAATTCACAGAACATATTATCATGTTATGACAGTCACCACCTTAATGGTAGGAAAATCCTAATTTGTGTTTCCTCATATTAGTAAATGCTAAAAAACCCATCTTTACCTTTATTTTAAAGCTTCTTAGAATTTCTGATTATAAAAGTAACATGTTTATTATAGAGGATGTAGAAAATACACAAAAATACAAAGATAAAAATAAAAATTACTCATAACTGTACCAAACAGAGAGAGCTATTGTTAACATCTTGATATGTTTATTTTCACATTTACATTTTAATCTCTTCCTGTCCCAGTTCTTTAGTTCTCAAACACTCTTGAGAGAAGGGTAATTTTTGTGACTAAATTTAGAGAAAAGAGTTATATAACCCAAGAAAAGTCTAGCCTTAATATTTTATAATGTTCTCAATATTGTACACATTCCTGCTTGGTTTATGTTAAATTTAGCCCTCTACAATATGATGAATATTGGGTTTTTTATCACTACCCTCCAAGGATTACAAAGATTATCTCTACAGTCCTCGCATTTTTCTGATAGAATAGATTGTACCATGGGCCATCCATATGTACAGAGCCCTGGCTTAGTTTTAGGCATTTGTCATGGACTGAATTATGTACCTTGCCACCCCAAACTCATATAGTTGAAACCCTCCCTCTCCCCACAATGTGATGGTATTAGGAAGGGGGGCCTTTGGGTGGTAATTAGGATTAGATGAGGTCATAAGGGTAGAGTCCTCATGAATAGGATTAGTGACCTTAAAAAAATCGTAAGACAGATTGCTTCCTTTCTTGGCTCTTCACCATGTGAGGATAGTGAAGTCAGTAGTCTGTAGTTGGAAGAGGGCCCTCATCAGAGCTTGACCATGCTGACACCCTGATCTTGGACTTTCAGCCTCCAGAAGTATGACAAATTTCTGTTCTTTGTAAGCCACTCAGTCTGTGGTATTCTGTTATAGCAGCCCAAACTAAGACAGCATTCAAGGAAGAAGATCCTGGTAGATCTGGCTATAAAGACATAGATGAAAAGAGGTTCATACTTACCCAAGGTCATGAGAGCCTGATGGACCAAGATCTTAAGCTAGGGCTTGAAAGGGCGAAAAGGTAGGCAGTAGAGGAAAATTTTTCAGGTATATTTTATAATAGAAAAGTGTTAGGGACCAACAATTATTATTGGCTGGGAGTATAGCAAGTTCCTAGCTGGAAACCAAGTCTGATTCAGCTCTGAAATCTTCTCATAACATTTGCAGCTGATGAACTGATGAATCTCTAATACATCATTCCATAAATATTGATAATTATTCTGGACTTCACATTCACCCTTTTAAAATTTTATGAGAAGGCACCTGGGTGGCTCAGTTTGTTAAACGACTGCCTTTGGCTTAGGTCGTGAACCTGGAGTCCCAGGATGGAGTCCATATCGGGCTCCCTGCTTAGCAGGGAATCTGCTTCTCCCTTTGACCCGCTCCACTCTCATGCTCTCTCTCTCTCTTTCTCTCTCTCAAACAAATAAATAAAAATAAAGTAAAATTTTATGAGAGGCTTTTTAGAAATTTATTTAATAAGCTAGAGATACCTATTTTAAACAAATGTTATTTAGTATTAAAATAAATTAATTGCAGTTGCTAAACTTACTAGCTGGTGATACAAAGATAAGGAAAGTTCATAACAGAGTCTAGTTGAACTAAATAGCATGTAGGTGAGAAATGTTTCTAGCACTTGCTGGCTTATGTGTTAGTGATGAAAAAGGATGTCATAATTAATACAGCTAATGTTCAGCATATAGGCAGCTATAAACAAATGGCTCATTGCTTTGGACAGTCATACAATCAGGGGACAGCTTCAGACCACTAAAAAAAAAAAAAAAATGAACAGGTGGTTTGTCTACAACTTTGAAATAGCTCTATAAGAGGAAGTGATGATTGGATTTCTCAGGGTGGCAGATTGTAATGGAAAGCTCTGGACCTGGAGTCAGAAAAACTGGTGCTGGCAGAGCCAACCTTTAGTTGTTATAATCTTTGCATATTGTATGCTTTCTTTACTTCTCCGGTGAACTGGATAAACTTCTCTAATATTCTGCAACTTTGCATTCTCCACACGTGTCTGATCATTCTACTGGAAACCAAGAATGCAGTGAGATATTACTTTAAGGAAAGATGACGTGATCTCTAGTACTAAGCTTCTTGTCCAGCCTTAGGCATGTCAGTTTCAGATACTCATTACATCATCAGGGAAAAAGGCCAATAAAAGCCTAGACCTCTCAGGCAGTAGAATCTACTTATAAATTGGAATGGACAGAGTAGCTGCGGTTTTTCCAAACTCATGTTCTTGGGTATTATTAAAATGCATTTTATGTGCTGCATCTTGTTCAAGTTTTCATGATGTGTCCCTGTAAAAGTCTGCAGGCCTCCTGCAAGCAGGGAATATGTCTTTGGTTATCTGTTACCAGTTAGCTCAGTTGGTTAAAATCCAAGACAGTGGGATCAGGCTCCATATGGGACAGTTGGCTTCATTCAGAACAGTCCCAGCTTGCCCAGCTGGTTCAGAAATGCATGCATTTGATAAAAAATGATGCATTTTTTAAATGCATGCAGAGGGCAGAAGTGTGCATATGACTGGCTCAGCATAACCTATTCCTCCTACTAGAAAATCACTCAGAGCCCATGTAATTCTGACAGAGGTTATTGACCTCAAACTTGTTTAGAATTACCAACTGTGAGCACAGCGCCATGACAGTTTATGCGTTCCTTAAAGATCCTGATGATCTTTCACCCAACTGACCATATAAATCTTTCTACATTTTGAGAGACTCTGATGAAAACAGCTTGTTATTGGAGGCTCTCTGACAGGTACTGTGCTAAGTATAATGCATGCAATCTCTCATTCACACCTCAGAGTAATCCCATGCAATATGTACTATTTTTATTCTTTTGCAGTTGAGAAAACCGTGGCTGGGAGAAGTTATCTGTCCCAAATCCACTGACTGGCAAAGCCAGGACTCCAGTCTAAATGTGTCTGACCCCAGAACCCATGCTTTGACCCACTCTACTGCCTCTCTTACGATACTATACAGTTTGGGATTTTAGAAACTGTGATAAGCTCTTAACTATGGCATGAAACCTTCCACAATCAGATGCTTGTGAGTGGGTATGGGTTTTAAGTTGTAATTTCTTGATGAAAAATGAGGTCACCTCCTTTCTCAGACAGAGAAAACCTGACAAACAGTGAAGTGAGGCAGATGTCTGTTCTTGGATGGTTCTGGAAGTCTACCATTAGTAACCTCCTCTCTGCTCCAGCAGCTTGAAATACTCACATCCCAAATATAAAGCTTTTTTATCAGCTTTAGTTCGTCAAACTTCTAGTTCAAACACAAACTCCCATAGTGGGCAAGTTGAAAGTCCACTTCTTTTCTTCTCTGAATTCCCTAGCATCTCACCATCACCTCAGTGTACTTTATACCCTTAAACCCAAAGGCATCAATAGATCAGTCAGACCAGTTTTTCCTGATCTTCTCAGCAGTAGAACTGCACAGGCTTTTCAGTAGAAGGGGGAAGCTATAAAATATCTCCTGTTGGAACATTGAGTAAAGCCCTGATTTGTCCCGTGGAGCCACAGTTTCATCTGTGAAGTTTAATTTAAAGTTTAATCATTGAGGGGCACCTGGGTGGCTCAGTAGGTTAAAGCCTCTGCCTTCGGCTCAAGTCATGATCCCAGAGTCCTGGGATCGAGCCCCACATCAGGCTTTCTGCTCCGCAGGGAGTCTGCTTCCTCCTCTCTCTCTGCCTGCCTCTCTGCCTACTTGTGATCTCTGTCAAATAAATAAATAAAATCTTTTTAAAAAATAATAAAAATAAAAAATAAAGTTTAATCATTGAGCAATGGGGTTAGTATTCTGGAACTGTTCTTCCTGACCTTCTGAACTTCACTCACACTTGAGTGAAAAGGGGCAGCTTGAATGCATGCAGAAGGCATTTGGTGCAAGTTCAAGGAAAGGTCCTTGGTCCTTGGTAAAATGCAGCTCTTACGGTGTATTCCTTTTGAGACTTTGTAAATGGTAATGAAATGAAGGCTGCCTTCAGGGTAATTTCTCTTTTTCCCAGTCAGCAGTACAAAGTAAGGCTCCAAAGTTCATGGTTTTCCTTTTAAAAAGGTCATACTGACTCAATTTACTATTGACACAGAAAGTATACTCAGAGTTGAAGAGCCTCTAGATAACCTAAGTTGTTTCCATTGTCCAGCTTCTGGGAAGCTATCATTTTAAAAAACAAAATACCTCTTACAATTTTTTAAAAGAGCTTTATAAATCACTGCCCTTTGATGCTATTAAAGAACAAGGTCTTCCATTTCACATTCTTCTTGAGATCTTGTAAAACCCTTCACTCATGTGTCCTTACCCTAACCTCCTTTTATTTTCATCTCTCTGATTCATTGCTATCATCTGCTTTTCACTTGTGGCCTTTCTTCCTTCCCTTCAGGGAATAGTTTTTTAGCACCTGTTATGTAAATAACTAGCAGTGTGCTAGACACTGAGGAGGTGAGGGATGAACATGAAGACAAAGGCCATGTCCTCCAAGGACTTATAGTGTAGTTCAGAGGTTGCATACTTAAATGGCAGGGGGAGACAGGAAGGTGTACAAGGGAGTGGAAAAAGGCCAGGTACAGAACAGAGGGCTGATTGGGACTACACCAAAGTGGAAAGGACATGGCACTTCTGAAGAGATCAGTCATGATGCAGCTCCAGCTTATTGGAACCATCCTGGAATGCTAGCCCAGCATTGTCAGAGCTTCCAGTTTGTCTAGAGAAGTCAGAAATCCAGATTTTTATTATGTGCCATCTCCAGGTTTGTTTTTTTTTTAAATGCTGGCAACTAACTCACATTCTTCAAAAACACTGTGTAAGCCAAACAAAACATGTATGTGGGCTGAATTCAACTCATGGTCCTTTAATTTAGGGAGTTTTGGTCTGGTTAGTGAGGTAAATCACACATGTATGAAATCATTAATTTAAAATGCAGCCCATATGACTAAGAATCATAATGAATGACACAGAATGTTCCTGCTAGAGTTCAGAGAAAGGAGAAGGAGGACTGGGGAGATGGGACAATGATGGGCTCCAGGTGCTGTGGCCTCAGCTGTGCTGGGCATCTTGTGGGACAATGAGGAAACTGGAGGATATGTATTGGGAATTTGGTTGACCCACTGAGGTCTGGTGGTCGACAGCCTCCAGTGCCAGACTAGGAGGTTGGGCTTTACCTTCTCTGTCATGGGGAGCCATCGAGGATTTGCTGATCTGCAGTTTTAGAAAATAAAATAAATAAAATCTCTTGGTGGGTAAAGGGACAAAGTAGCATGCAAAGAGAAACCATCAGGAGACTCTTGCTGCAGTGCTTTCCCGTTTTCTGTTCCTCTTCCTCTTATACCCCTCTACAGCAAATCCCAAAACTTTCCACCTAAAGAAGCCTCCCCCTGGCAGAGTAGCTAAAACAGAACAGTATAACAAAATCAGACCGGATTAAAGTAGCAAGGCGGGGAGGGGTGGGGGGGACCCTTATCTGCCACCTCTCATTAAGTGAAAACCACTGTTTAAAAAAGAAATAAGGGGGACGCCTGGGTGGCTCAGTTGGTTAAGCCACTGCCTTCGGCTCAGGTCATGATCCCAGCGATCCTGGGATCGAGTCCCACATTGGGCTCCTTGCTCAGCAGGGAGTCTGCTTCTCCCTCTGCCTCTGCCTGCCACTCTGTCTGCCTGTGCTTGCTCTCTCTCCCTCTCTGACAAATAAATAAATTTAAAAAAATAAAATAAATAAAAAAGAAATAAGGTATGCCTTTAAGATATATACATCTATCTAATACCAAGCTCTATTTAATACAAGCTGCATATCTATATGGCTCTAAAATGGGGATGGGAAGGTGCAGAACTATATTCTCTTTAGGTATATGAGTTATTTAGGAATAGCTCAGCAGTATCCACATATATACTTTTATTATATTATATTATTACATTTATTAGCAAAACATTTTTAAGGATCCCATAGATGATCTTGCGTAGAGAAAATGGCCCTTCTTTTCAATCAAAACAGAACATCACTATTAGAAAAATTAAAAAAAGGAAGAATACAAAATTTTAGATATTAGAATATATAGTGATCTTCAAAATATACCTAACATACCAAAAATGAATCATCCCTAAGTCCCCAGTTGAGTGCATTTGTGAGATGATGGGCTCCCCTTGTACATCATTGGACAGTTACCTGGGCCCCATCTCTGGAGAGTGGGAGTTGGTTAGTTTAAGGTGGGCCAAACACGGACTTTTGAAAATCTTCAAAGCTGGTTTAGGACCCTACATGACTTTGCTTAGAAACTAGAATTTCAATGTTTGGCCAAAGTAGGCAACTCTTAGTCATTCCAGACGTGATTATGCAAGGTTTTAATTTTCTAGGACCCTCGTTTTACTTATTCTTCCTCTTTTTACTCAACATTTTCATCATTTTATTTCTTACTAGAACTCTACCAGAGAATGAGAGGAGAAAGACAAAAAAGCGAAAACTAGGGCGCAGCTCAGTGGGTTAAAGCCTCTGCCTTCAGCTCAGGTAATGATCCCAGGGTTCTAGGATCGAACCCCACATCGGGCTCTCTGCTCAGCAGGGAGACTGCTTCCCCCCCCCCCCGCCCCCCTGCCTACTTGTGATCTCTGTCTGTCAAATAAATAAATAAAGTCTTTTGGGGGAAAAAAAGCCAGAACTAATATTTATCTATCTATCTATTTATTTATGGTTTTTATTTATTTGAGAGAGAGGGAGAGCATCACTGGGAGGAAGGGCAAAGGGAGCAGGAGAAGCAGGCTTCCCGCTGAGCAGGGAGTCTGATGCTACGATCATGACCTGAGCCAAAGGCAGACGCTTAACCAACTAAGCCACCCAGGTGCACTGTTTGGGTTTTTTCTTTTAAGAGTTATTTATTTGAGAGAGAGAGAGAGCACGAGCAGGGGGATGCAGCAGAGGGCGAGGGAGAGAAGCAGACCCCCTGCTGAGTGGGATGCCTATACAGTAGGGCTTCATCTCAAGACCCAGAGATCCTGGCTGAGCCGAAACCCAGAGTTGGACTCCTAACGAACTGAGCCATCCAGGCACCTTAAAACTGTTTCATAAAAAACCATTTTACCTTATCATAAGAGCAATAATAATAATACCAATAACAAGAGCTAGTACTTCTTAAATATTTATTACATTCCAGGCACTACCTAAATGCTTTAACATATTCATTTAATCCTCACCAACTGTAGGAGGTACATCCCATTACCCTCCCGATTTTGGAGTATTAAAATGAAACCATAGAGAGGTTGTTACATTAACCAAATGTCTCATAATTTAGAAGGATCAGAAGCAGTATTTGAAGTCAAGAAGACTGACTCTGGAGGCTTCGCCTTTTTTTTTTTTTGGTAAAATATATAGAAAACATGAAATTATTGTTTTAACCATTTTTAAGTACACAATTCAGTGGCATTGTCATACAACCAACACCACCATTCCATCTCTAGAACTTTTTCATCTCCCCAAATTGAGAGCCTTCACTTTTAAATACGACTCTCTAATACCTCCCCAAAAGTACTTGAATATCTGGAAATGTTCACTATTTGTGGTGGTTTTTTCTTCTTTTAATACAGATTTAATACTTTTTCACTCTTAGCATCCATTACTCTCCATTTGCCCTGGGTGCCATTGCATGTATCACACAGCCTGTCCCTGATACAGTCAGTTGCCCCAGCCTGTCCAAGCTTCAAACTACTGCTATCTCTTCCCAGATATTTGTGTGTTGGCACCTGCATGAGCAGTGACAGCTACATCACTTCTGGCATTTTTTTGACATTGATTCTAGGATGCATCCTAGTATCAGGGGCATCTGGGTGGCTCAGTCATTTGAGTGTCCTGTCTTGGTTTCGGCTCAGGTCCTGATCTCAGGGTAGTGTGATTAGGCCCCGAGTTGGGCTCCGCAGACCGCAGGGAGTCTATTTGAGATTCTCTCCCTCCCCCCCACCCCATCTTTCTCTGTCTCTCAAATAAATAAATCTTTAAAAAAAAAAAAAAGATGCATCCTAATATCAAAAAACTTCAAATCGTAAAAGTTTAATAGCCATGTATCTTACTTAGGCTTAAGGAAATCCAGTGTTCTAGGCTGATATGTCACTGTGAAGTAGCTTGTCCTCGTTCCTCAACACTCAGCCTACCACCACTGTGTTCCAAGGTTCATCCCTTCCTGCCTAGATTACTGTCATATCTGGTCTCCCAGTTCTGAATTTCTTGGACAAATTGGACATCATGAAGCCTATAATCTTGAGCAGCTTGTCTAGTCTCTCTGAGCCAATAGACCTTTTGTTCAATAGGAGAGGAGCATAGAATAGATAAGTTTCCTTTTGATTCATAAGACTAAGATTCTAGTTCCCAGACATCTTCAAGATGGAGATGGAATTTGGAGGTCATTGCTGCTAAAATTAAAAGAACTTAAGATAGATTAAACATTTCTTTGTTATTATTTTACCACTTGGCATCTTGTTTTCTTTACTGCTGAGGTATCAGGGTCCTTGCCTGCTACTTGTTGGCCATCCAAGACCTTTTTACCGGGCACCTGGGTGGTTCAATGGGTTAAAGCCTCTGCCTTCGGCTCAGGTCAAGATCTCATGGTCCTGGGATCAAGCCCCCCCCCCCGCCCCGCATCAGGGTCTCTGCTCAGCAGGGAGCCTGCTTCCCCACTCCCCTTGCCTCTCTGCCTACTTGTGATCTCTGTCAAATAAATAAAAATTTAATTAATTAATTAATTAAAATAAATATTTTTAATTAAAAATTTTTTAAAAATAAATAAATAAAACCTTTTTACCCTGAGACTCCACCTCTGCCCTACTTGTTCCCAAATAATACCCAGTATTTCTTCCCTTTTTTCCCTGTCTCCTCAGTTTTAAAAAATATATAATAGAAAAGTTTAAAATTGGCCCCATCCTTAATAATGATTTGACTAAACCATTAAAAATGTGAATGGCCTATTACTTTATATCTGAATAGCTATATTATTACTATAAGTGTAATTATTAATATATTATCTGAAACTTACTTAATTCAAAGAATAGTGGTCTTAACTTTTATATATGTATTTGGATAGATAGATAGATAGATAGATGGAAAATTTATAAACCAAATTTAAAGACTCCTGAATTTCTACCCACCCTGAACAATTAGCACCTTAGGTGTAGGGATGAATACTTTCTTGTCCAGAGTTTGACAGTCTTTTAGAAGTTATCTTAAGGATTATTTTAATTTGGAAGCATGACTTTTCATTCAAAAAAAAGGGGGGGTGGTGCGCCTGGGTAGCTCAGTGGGTTAAGCTCTGCCTTCAGCTGCTATGTTCTCAGGGTCCTGAGATCGAAACCCACATCAGGCTCTTTGCTCACTGGGGAGCCTGCTTCCTCCTTCCCCTCTGCCTGCCTCTCTGCCTACTTGTAGTCTGTCTCTCTCTCTCTCTCTCTCTCTCTGTCAAATAACTAAATAAAATTTAAAAAAAAAAGTTGAGGGCACCTCGGAGGTTCAGTCAGTGAAGTGTGCAACTCTTGATTTCGGCTCAGGTCATGATCTCAAGGTTGTGAGATTGAGCACCACGTCAGGTTCCGCAGTAGACATGGAGCCCACTTGGGATTTTCTCTCTCCCTCTCCTTCTGCCCTCTCTCTCTCTCTTTCTTTCCCTCTGTTACTGAAGAAAAAAAAAAAGTTGACTCACCAGTTTTTTTGTTTTGATTTTGTTTTGGGGGTTGTTGTTGGGTTTTTTTCCCCCAATTTATAAGGTCCCAGGAAAAGAAGTCAGCCTACTTAAAACCTCATCAAAACTCTGGGCTTCAGGGCACAGAGGAAAACTAATTTTTAAAAGCATCTCACTTCTTCTTTCTGTAAAGAGGGCTCCAGTTAAAAAGATAAACTGATTTTTCTCTGTTATTTGAAGTATGGGTAAGAAACCTAATCAAATGTTGAAATCTCTCCACTGGTTTCCCTAGACAGTAAAAAATAAATAATGTTGATGATAGCCATTGCCCATAACTATACACTCACACCTTGGACAGGAAAATGTGCTTCTAATCCTCTCAAAACTCAACTTCAGGAACCTTCGTAAATCAGGTAGAAGAGCCCTTGTCTTATTTTTGTTTTGTTTTTGTTTTGTTCCTTCTGATTTCAGAGATCTTAGAGGAATGGACATTTTAGATGTGCGTTTGAGTCTGTTATAAACCTTAAGGATCCTTCTTTTCTTTCTAGAGTTACTGGATTTTCTTCTGAGAATGTTATTAGGATATGGAAGATTGGAAAGACAGGGGATATATCAAAGTAAACATTTTATGAGCTTCTGCTTTGCAGTTTGATTTACAAAGTAGACGAAACCTCTGAGTATTTCCTGTATATCTTAAAGGACAAATTTGTCACCAGTTCTCCAGCCCCACTGCCCTTCTTTTTCCAACTACCCCTCCCAACACACACACACATACTTTTTTGCTCTTGTTGTTTTTAACATTAAAGCAGCTTATCAGATGTGGGACTGGTGTGTGTGTTTGCAAGCACCATGCTGGATTAAGTATGCTGTAATTTATTATCTTAATTTATGGCATATAAACCATTTTTCTTTTTTTTTCTTTCTTTTTTTTTAATGTTTTAACAAGTGCAGCCCAATACTAAATATGGAGAACTTAAATAACCCCTTGGCGCTCTAGAGGATAGAAGTCCCTGGAGTGGAGGAAGGGAGATTAGCAGAGGGCTTGGAAAATGCTTACAGTCCTAAAGAAACTTACAATTTCCACTGGCTGATTTTCTTTAACCTCATATTCACTGAGGGCTTGTTGGTAAATCATATTCATACATAGGAAATTTTTAGTAAGTTCTATGTTGCCATCTACATAAGATTTATTTTACCAAACAACAATTTTTTAAAGAAATTCAGCAGTTAGGTTTTCACACATTAAGTAGGCTGGTAGAGGGCAGATTTGAACCAAAAAAAATCTAAATAAACAAACGTGTTCCTGTCATTGCTCGTATATGTATGGAATATCAATCTGTTAACATATGCATAGCAGAATGTGTGATATAAGGAGAAACAAGACACGGTTCTTGTTTTCCAGTAAGTCTGATAAGTTTGAGAACCATGAACTCAAATGACATGAGATAGAATATTGAAATTGATATCACTGATCTATACATTGAGGAATCTACTTGGTATTATGTGTTAATGGCAAGTAAATATGGATCACTGGCCCGCTGCTACTCACAGTGTTGTCTGAGTACCAGCTGCATCAGCATCAGATATGAGGATTCTCAGCTCCAAACCCCAGACCCCAGACCTACTGAATTCAAATCTCCAGGGGGGGGTGTGACCCAGCAACCGGTGTTTCAAGAGGTTTTTATGTTTTAAGAGTCTCCCAACTAATTCTTCAATAACTATATACTAATAATTCAAGTTTGAGAACCATTGTTCTAAACTTCAGTTCCCAAGCTATTCCAATTTGCATGGTGGGCATTATCATCCAAAGTGACAAGTGAGGAGTGGGAAATCAGAGAGATAAGTAACTTTGCTAAAAGTCGTATTGCTAACATTATAGCAGACTAGAGTCAATACCAGTTCTGTTGTACCATTTCATAAATCTATACGCCTTCTTCTATTCCTGCTATCTCATCCTAGAAATTATTGTCAAACATGAAAGCCATTTTTCTAAAGATTTCTATCTTAGTTTTCAACTTTTCATATTACTCTTTCTCCCTAACTAAAAAGGTACTCAGTTTAATAATTTTACCACTGCTGTAATGCCCATAGCTGTCATCATTCTGATGCTGACTTGCAAATGACACTTTTGGTTTGTTTTCCTTGCCATGTCATCATCATATGGGTCAGTTAATATCGCCAGTAACCATGCTCTTATTCCTAATCAGTCCACCAGCATGTCAGTATGTATTCAGATTTGGCATGGGGAAGTGCTCGATTCAGCAGCATATATACTAAGATTTGGCATGGGGAAGAAAACATCATTTTTGAAGTTTAATTCAATTTAAAAATAAGTATTTATTGTCCAACAGTTTTCCTAATACCGTGCTCTGCACTAGCCTTGATGTTGAGAATGTGTTTCCTGGAGCAGCAGGATATGGACCTCCTGAGTCAGAAATGCTGAGGATCTTTAAAGATGTAGTCATCTTTAAAAGTCATCCAGATGATTCTAATGCATATTAAAGTTTGAGAACCACTGCTATAAGAGACATGAGAAATTAGAGATGTGGTCTTTACACTTAAAGAGATTATCATCAGTTTTATCTTGCTCACTTGCCAGAGACTAAATTCAGACTAGGGTTTTAATAGCTAAGAACTGATGGGAGTATCATGATTTTGCTTTACTGTGTCTCCAAGATTCAGAAATGCCTCCTGCAGCTCTTTGTGGGTTTTTTTTTTTCCTTCCTCTTTTAATGAAAGTCAATCATTCATTTATAAAACCATTTACAGAAACTTCAGTATGTTTCAGATGGCAGTTACATTTTTTTCTCTCTCCAGGGGTCCCAGTTGCAAAGAATTCTTAAAGAACAGAATTGTTTTGTTTATGTAGATAGTCATTTGCCATGTGGGGAGCTTGAAAACAGACTAAATAAATGGTTTTGATAGTGATGTCATGGATAGTGGTGATTAAAGCAAGGATAATGCAGAAAGCTGTGCTTCTTAAACAGCCCAGGCTGAGACCAATGCCTGAAATTCTGGGTCAGTTTGAAGATTTTTGAGTGATTATATTTGTAGCAAGTTATTCCTTGTTTTCAGGATATTCTGCTTCAAAGAGAAGTCTGTCTTCTTCAGAGAAAGACCCAAAATGTGTATGCCACATAGATTGCCTGCTCAAGTGTGCTCTGTATACAGAAGAACAGGCTCAGACTGTGATTCGGTTATCAGTTAGAGGATCTCTAAAATGCACGCTCTGGAAGCACCAGTCACGTAGAATACAGGAGCTTTGCCTCTCAGTGGCCCTGCCTACATTATCAAATCTCATTTCTGAACCAGGGATATTTCCAGGGTTCATGGTTGAGCTAAATTAGGGGATCCCTATTCAGAGTGAATTATACTAACCCTTTCACTTCTTGTCCTTTCTCAACATTGTCACATTTCAAGTTATTTGGGCCTCTCCTGTGTGCCAGGTAAGAGTATAGGGAGAATGTGATGCTTATACCTTGGATAGCTTGTTACTAAGCAGCCTGGTGAGAGTTTTAATGTATAAAAAAGGTCAAGGCTTTTGTAATATCTGTTGAATCCTGGGATCTGATTCATCCCATCCCTCCATTGGTATACATAACTGAGAATAGTGGTTTGCAAATAAAGTTTGACCCAAAGTCACTTCATCCAAAATGCTGTTAGATCATCTGAATTTTGCAGCTATGTTATTCAAATACATTTTTTTCAATGCTAATATAAGCCCTTATGGTGAGGGAAGAACACCTAGAATTCACAAGATTACCTAGCTATCCAAATCAGTAGTATACCAGTTTGTATAATAAACCGATCAATGATTAACTAGTTTAAAAGCTGTGTACTAGGCACTGAGTAGGGGATGAATAGTAATTTAAAATATAGCCCTTGTGGCCTCTCCCCAAGCCTTAAACCATATGAGCTTTTATTTCAAAGAGGCTTCGTTGGCCATCCAGGAAGCTTCTAGGTTTAGTATGACAGAGAGGCACTATACAGAAGCACGATATAGCAAACAAATAAAACCAAAACTGTCCCTACACCCTGCAACTCATTTGTGCCCTTATGTCACTCTCATCCCAGTAACCCAAAGGCATCACCAAGGATCCTTCAAGGACCTCTTCAACACAATTCAAAAACTCAAAAGAGGTCCTAGAAGGAAGATAACTCTTAAGTCAAAAAGACATGGCTCTACAACTAATGATGAGAATTTCGGAATAACTGCTTCGTAAAATTGTGGACAATTAAGTGGAGCTGGTGTAAAAATGCAAGGCAACTAGAAAAATGTACATTTAATCAAAGAAATACCATTTTTCATATATCAAATTGGCAAATTTTGTTACTGACTGTACCTGGTATTGACAAAGGTACAGGGAAAGAGATGCTTTTGCACATTGCTGTAGGGAGTATAAATTTCCTTTAAAATAATTTCAAAATGTTATCATAAAGCTAAGTGGATAGGTGGGTGGAGGAAAAACAGAGTTCTGGATAGAATATTTTTGACCCAGCAATTGCATTTTAAGGTATTTATCCCAAATAAATCATAGGAGACATGTATAAAGATTTAGCTACAAGGCTGTTTATCACACTATTGTTTATAATACTAAAAAACTAAACACAGTTAGCATAGGGCTGAAACTCTGTATGCATTGGATCAATACTACTTAATCCCTTCCACCTAATCTGGAACCCCCGTCCACTGCTCCTCCTACCACCATTCCGCCCCAGTGCAACCAGTAAGAAAACCACGGCTAAAAATGTTAAGTAACTTCTCCAAAAATCAACCAACCAAGGTGAACAGCAGTATTTCAGCGTTTTAAAGAATTCTGTGCCAGTTACTGCTTTTTCTCTATTTCATTAAAATCGAGAATGACTTGTGCAGCTTCATAATCCCTTATCTTCAGTACTGAAATCTAAAAGCACAAGTCTGTGAAGTAGTTTTATACAAACTCATTTGACAACAAAACTTGATCTGAATTGATACAAGTTTCTTTAGAGTCTAACCAGTTAGTGTGAAAATAAATATATCTTATTGCAAGAATGTTAATGTTCAATTAATGGGTGCTGCCCAGGAACTTGCTGGCAGTGTTAAGTAATGCGTAATTTATGTACCATTTCACCTTTCTAAAATCTGAACACTTCTCAAACACATGTGGCCCAGGAATTTCTGATGAGACATTTTGGGCCTCTAGTTTCTTCTTCAGTGAGGAGGAATCAACATACCTGTTCATTATGAAATGAACAGTGCTTAGGATATGGATTAATTTCTCTTTAACATTCCAGGGATAGAACCTAGTGCTTTATGTGACAATGAAAGTTTCTTTAGCCACGCTTTTTTCTTAGATGTTTCTAGTTTAGATGGTTACTATGTTGGGACCAGATATTAAATGTTCTCCTAAAGTGGGTTAATTATGAGAATAGATTCAACTTCATCTAGAAAGGCCACTTACAATGTTCTCTTAAAGATAATGAAAAAACCACCCAGCTTTTAGAGGTCATGATTCAGATGACCTGGCTATTAAGATGGACATACAAGAGCTATATTTTATGTTCTTTATTTTAATGCTTTTATTTCCTGTTTGGACATTTCAAAGGAGACACTTATGACTGGACTATGGATGGCTAGGACATCAAGAAAGATGAGCAGGGCTTCCCCTTTCTTTGTGAACTTGCCAGTATAGAGATCAGTGTTTCTCAGTGTTCTGTGTATACTGGAAAGGGTGAAGACTCTTCTTTCTGTGAATTCATAGATTGTCTATGGGTAATCCATAAAACAAAGAAACCAAGTTCAGCTCTCTCCACCCTCATCCAGCAGGTGGCGCTGTTAAATAGAGGGATATGACAGTGCGGTGAGCTGCCTTTCTGCTCCACAAACCCAGTTACAACCTTAGCAAGTACCCACATGATTTTGGCACTTACTGTGTATCAATTGAAATATTTGAAAGTCTCCTAGAGGTCCAATACCTCAAACAAGTTTTATTTAATTTCATTTCCAGCCTCTGTAAAGCTCTAGTTTCCTTTATGACTGGCAGTGTCAAGTGCTCACACTGTGACTCTAGAGTTAGCACAATCACTGTAGTCCTTTATAAAAGTGGAACTTCTTTTTCTGCACCTGGATGTTAGAATGGATTCTTTCTTCCCATTTGTAGGGAAGGTTACACTCTTCCAGGTTTTGGCCCCATTACCCCTTCTGCTTGGGAAAGAATCCATTACCTACTTGAATGAATTAACCAGTTTGTGGGACAGCAACCTTAAGTGAGCCAGCCATTAGTTGCCCATTCAGCTACCCCAGCTCAAGAGAAGTAAAAGATTAAGAAAAAGGGAAGAAATAGCCAGTTGTGTCTCCCAGACCTTTCTTTTTGGAAAGACACTTTCCTCTTCTCCTCTGAGAGCAGTGTTTCAGAGTTCTGACACAGCAGGCAACTGAACCAGTGTTACAGTCTAAGGACTAGTGATTCCTTCAGGCTGCAGTCTCATGGGGCACCAGACAGTTTTTGCTTATAAGAACTTTCACTTCTTTTTCACAGACATTAATAGTTTCCTGGCACTGCCTTTCAGGAAATGTCGTCATGGTCTGGAGGAACCAATAAAAATACAAGTAACCTGTTTTGACAGATCTCTTTTCTGCCAGAAATTTCAGAATTGGAGGAGAGGGTGGGTGATGAACCGGTCCATTTGTGAAGGTGTAAGGAAAAATCGTGGATTTCCCGTAAGAGAGGGAGGTGATACCTGCCCTGGACATGAAATATAGAGAGCTCTGAAGCTATAAAGGAATTCCAGCTCATTTAGGCAAACTTTTAAAAAAAAAAATCTGGTTTGATAGAGTAATTCAAGTCTATAGTACAGTGGGAGATTTCTCCTTTTTTTCCTTCTCATTTCAAATAGTACTTAGCTCTTTTGATCCTCAAATAGAAAACTCATGCATTAAAAATTAACATTTGATTTTGGATGGATACATAGTACTGCCATAATATATGCAGAAAAGAGGCCATGGCTTTGGTTTTTTGGGGGGGGTGGTTAAGATTTTACTTTTTCAACCTCTATACCCAACATGGGGCTCAAACCAGATCAAGAGTCACGTGCTCCACCGACTAAGTCAGCTTGGCACTCCAAGAGGCCATGGGT
This sequence comes from Mellivora capensis, assembly GCA_004024625.1. Taxonomy (NCBI): domain Eukaryota; kingdom Metazoa; phylum Chordata; class Mammalia; order Carnivora; family Mustelidae; genus Mellivora; species Mellivora capensis. Next base: position 99,888 of record PISX010004352.1, read on the forward strand.
TTGGATAATTATTACCAAGTGGCTAACATTAGATGCTCTTTACTCATCCCTGATATGGCCACAGCACAGATCTGCATCCCATTAATATGAGAAAAATTGAATGTTGCTCTAGGACATTAATTGGAATTAGTTCTGGGGCGTGATCAGCTGTTTCCCTCTTGAAAGTTTTTGAGAGAAGTTGGTCACTGTAATACTAAAAGAATGTAGTGTAAATAAAATTCATAAAATACTTCAGAAATGATTACTTTCTTTTTTTCTTTAAAGATTTTATTTATTTGATAGAGCACTCATTCACCCACACACAGCAGGAGGGAGGGGCAGAGGGACAGGGACAAGCAGACTCCTCGCTAAGCAGGGAGCCCAATGCAGGGTTCCATCCCAGGAAGCAGGATCATGACCTTAGCTGAAGGCAGATACTTAACCAAATGAGACACCTAGGCTTCCCTCCTTGCTCTCTTCTAACCAGTGAATTCAAAATACATTTTCACGCTGGTGCTGATTTTGAATGCTTCACTTTTCTTAGGCCTGTAGCTTTAAATAATACTGCTTTTACTTTCCTAATCAGTTTAAGCCTCAATCTAAATACATTGCAAAGTACACAACTTACAGATTAACCTTGTGCCAATTTTGGAGAATCTAAAGTAGTAAGGAGTCAGCATCTTGTATTAAGGTGCTGCCCCAAACCCATCAAAAGTTGTCTGTGAGTAAAGATTTTGTATCAGCAATATCGTGGTTTTCTCTCTCTCTGATTATTTTTATTAAACTCTCTCCTATGCAATGCCCTTTTTTTAATTTAAAAAAAGAACTTCCATTTGTTTTTAAAGAGAAGCTGTTCTTTTTCTTGATTGAACTAGCACTTACAAATTTCCTTTTCATGTCAAGTCTTTATAATTGCCCCTCTTTTAGACATGCCACTACTGATTTATGTTGGGGAAGTAGAAAAAGAAATTGATTTTGTCTCACCCACTCCATCTTTTAATTAAAAACCTGGTTTTGCTACACAGCTATTTGGATATGATGGAGAAACTTGCAGGTCAAGAAGAAAGTCAGAACAGAGATCACCATCTCCTACTCCCTGGAGCGAACTTTCAATACACGTTCTATCCCTGCTAAGACTGTCAGCCTTTCCCATCTTGCCGTACCTGGTGCCAACCTGAGAAAAGCAGTCTAAGTAGCTATTATTCTCTTCCTAAGCCCACCCTGTTTCCAAGCATTCACTAAAACTAGGAACAAAAGTTCAGAAAAGCCCAAGGGTTTGAATCTTCCCTACTACTGATTCCAGTCAGAGCCAAGTCCCAACTTCGATGTCCTAGGGCCAGATTTTGAGGCTAACCCAAGACAGATCTTTCTGTGTAGGCCTTTTTCTCACCTGTTTCAAAACTGCCCTCTCTTGACCAAGGCTGTTTCTTCCCAAATGCTCCATGTCTAGCTTTCCCTTCTGATTTCACTTCTCATCATCCTCTTTTCCTACCCAGTCTCTTTTCCTATTAGCTGTCTCTGGCTCTTGGTTTCCTCCTAAAAAGAGCCGCTATGTGAAAACTTTCAACCTGGAGAGGTGATTAAAATTCTCGAGGTTCACACTCATCGGGGGCCCAACTGCATTCTTAGGTGTGAACGTAAGAAATCTGATGTCAATCAGGTGTCTTCAGGGCGGCTTTACCATATCAACTATTTAATTATATTTTTATAATTTGGTATCTTGCTCCACAGACTGAAACTGAAATACAGAGAACTCTTAGCTGCAGTGGTTCATGGGACTTTTTCCCTATGGCAAGCTAATTAGCACCTGTCAGGATAAAATTCACCTCTGATGGCCTTAGGGACTGTCATTGTTCCAGATGAACAAGGTGGATTTACCACTCTTTTGAGCATTGCACAGACCATATTTTAGGACTGTGGACTAGGCATTAAGCTATGAACTGAAGGTCCACTGATCTTCACTTCAAATCTCATGTGCCAAGATCCTTCAGGTCTTATTTCTCCACCCCATGAATTATTTGGCGAGGAATGGAATGTGCCTAGAATTGATGAAGACAGTTTTCTCAGTGGCCACCTGCCCCAGTTGGTTCCCTGCATTTCCAAATCCAGTCTTACTGGAGCATGGTCTTGAGAGCTCCCCTGGATTCAAGGTCGGGACTTAAATAACCAGAGATTCCTCTGGCTGGTTTCTAGGCTTCTCTTCTACCTGTGGTCCTGGTTTTTTATTTTCTTTGGTGACTGATTCTATTGACTCAGTGGTTTGAATGATGCAAGGAAAAGTTTGCTGACCCCTACTATAGCATAGTGAAGCAAGCTTTCAAATCACTAATGTGCACATTTAAATACACGTGAGGTAATTTTTATTTGCAGTTTCCTGGAAACTTGATAGGACGGAAATGGGAAAGGGGGGATTAGAGGGGGCTTATAGACCTAGACTAAGAAAACAGGAATCTTGAGGTTTTCCTTTAGACCTTTAGTCCATATTGGGCCAAGGGTACAAGAATGTGGATTCTGTGAGTAAATATCTCCATTTGGTGCATTTTGTTAGGGCATCACAAAGGTGGGGAAATTTTCAGTGCCAAGCACTGACCTCAAGGCATCCTGGGAAATGACCTGCTGGTCTCCCTACTAACTTGACAGCCAGTGTCCACTTTAACATTTGAAGTAGAGAGCAGGGTGCATGCTGGGCAAGACTTCCCTTTTGGTATCTGTGTGGGTTTTGGAACCAGGAAGACTTTATTAAGAATACTTTCAGGGGCGCCTGGGTGGCTCAGTCAGTTAAGCCTCTGCCTTCGGCTCAGGTCATGATCCCAGGGTCCTGGGATCGAGCCTCGCATCTGGCTCTCCGCTCAGCGGGGAGCCTGCTTCCCTCTCTCTTTCCGCCTGCCTCTCTGCCTACTTGAGATCTCTCTCTCTCTGTCAAATAAATAAAATCTTTAAAAAAAAAAAAAAAAAAGAATACTTTCAGCTCACTTACTCTTCTTAAACTTGCATCCTTTTTCCTTTAAAGCCCTAGAGTTCAGCATTCCCTTTCTTCCCTTTGCCCACTGATGTTCTCACACATAGAGGAAGTAGTGGTTTTCCTGTTTTCTTTCTGGGGGCATTTCGAGTACTGTGGTTCTCCTTTCCTTTTCTCAGTCCTGCATGTGAGTAAAAGCAAGTTGTCTTCACAGTTAACTACAGGAAAAGATTTGTGGGGGCTCTTTTTTCCTTTTATTTTTGCCTTCCCTCCTCCTCAACTGGAAAATATGAGGCAGATCCTGTTTATGTATGCTGTAACCTCAAAAGAGGCTGATATGTTGTTGTCATTAAAGAAGAATCCAGAGCTGTTTATCCTGCAGAGGAGTACCAGAGCTCTTAAATTGGAAAGCCCCACTCTGGGCCCTCCAGGCAGACTGTGGGGAGCTCTTTGCTGCTCTCTCAAAGCTGCTCCAAAATGTAAGGCAAAGATTTCTGCTACTGAATCTTCTCCCTGCACTCTGGGAACAGACACAAATGTCCATGTTGTGACTTTGTAAGAAATCAGGGACCTTCTTCCTTTGTATTAACTTTTTCTTTGAAATGTGTTTTCCAGAGGCCTTTTGCACTCTAAAATGTAACTTGAATGCATAATCTTCCTTCCATTCTCTTCTCTATGGATGTTTTATCATGTTCCAGAAATCCTTTTGAAGCCCATTCTATGGCCAGTAAGTTTGGTAAATTGTAATAAAATGAGCTTTCTTTTTTCTGAAAACTAGTAAAAAGTGCTTTGGGAATATATCTTTCTTTTGAAGTTACATTCCCAATCTTTTTTTCTCTGCATGTCAAACATAGATGCTCTTTTATAATAATGATTTTTTTAAATAAAGCTGCATTTATAGGGATATCTTAACCTGTTATATTTTTCATGAATTATTTTACTGATCCGTGTTAGTTCTGTTTTGTTTTGGTTTCCCTTGAGGTCAAATCCATATTCCCATTATAGTATTAGGAACTATCAAACAAGAAATGGCCAACCTGAAACACACTCTGGCCAACTCTTTCTAAAAGACACCGTATCACTGCAGCATAATTGCTTCTTAAATAACAAATTCATCATGAGATGAGAGCACTATCCAGAACAAGCCAAGTACTGTCATAGAAAAAGTTGCTGAGACTACCTATAGTCTGGATCTCATCCCTGTCTTTCACCCTGTAGGAATAAAAGGTTTATGATAATAAGGCAGAGATTTCACATTTTTAAAGAAGCTTAGACATTAGGAAGGACCAAAATGTACTCTTTTTTTTTTTTTTTAATCCATTTGTCAGAGAGAGGGAGAGAGCACAAGCAGGGGGAGTGGCAGGAGGAGGGGGAGAAGCTGGCTCCCCACTAAACAAGGAACCCAAAGCAGGACTCCATCCCAGGATCCTGGGACCACGACCCTAGCCAAAGGCAGAAGCTTAACTGAGCTACCCAGGCATCCCACCAAGAGATCTCTTAATAAAGTAAAGCTAAATTTATTCAGTTTTAACTTCAGTAAGGAAGTACACTAAAACATTTTGACAGTGCCTCTGAAAGGGAAAAAAATAAGTGGAATATTTATTATGTTTTCAATTTGGGGCCATACGATTAGAGTTTCAAGGTAGAGAACTTATTAGGATTAGACAAAGTTTGTAATTTTTTTTTAAGTTGTTTCGCATTGGTGAACACATGAACAGCCATGTTAAAATGAGTTTTAAAATGAAGCTGTATTTGATAAGTAATTGACAAGTTGTCCAACTGAATAGACTACTTCATCTGATAAATCTATCTGTAAGAATTTCCTTAAAGAAACAGTAAATTCATTTACTCTTTGAACCTCTCTTCCTTTTCTAAATTCTCTTTCCATGGACACTTTATTATACTTTTAAAAATCTTTATTTTTCCTGATAGTCAAAGTAAAAGAAGACAGAAGTTAAATCCACTATAAAGCAGGGGCGCCTGGGTGGCTCAGTCGTTAAGCATCTGTCTTTGGCTCAGGTCATGATCCCAGGGTCCTGGGATGGAGCCTCACATTGGGCTTCCTGCTCTGCGGGAGGCCTGCTTCTCCCTTTCCTACTCCCCCTGCTTGTGTTCCCTCTCTTGCGGTGTCTCTGTCAAATAAATAGAATCTTTAAAAAATAAAAAATAAATCCATTATAAATCAGAGAATCTAAAAAGTAGTGGAATTCTAAAACTGTCACATGATTATGAGGTTAGGAAGATGGGGGGTTCCGTTTAATTTATTTAAAACCCTGGGGGCGCCTGGGTGGCTCAGTGGGTTAAAGCCTCTGCCTTAGGCTCAGGTCATGATCCCGGGGTCCTGGGATCGAGACCCGCATCAGGCTCTCTGCTCAGCAAGGAGCCTGCTTCCTCCTCTCTCTCTGCCTGCCTCTCTGCCTACTTGTGATTTCTGTCTGTCAAATAAATAAAATCTTAACAAAAATAAAAATAAAAATAAAAAATAAAACCCTGAGTAGCAGTTCTTGAGTTGTTGAAACAGTAAGTTTGTGAGAGTTGAAAAACTATAAGAAAAACCTTTGAATACATAACATCCTGTGGTTCTCTTTCTCTGCTTTACATGGCACTTATATTTAAAAATAATTTAGGGTTTGGAAAGTGGATCTTCATGGTGCCATCACTCTGGTGGCCCAGAGGGAACATTTCCATTTACCCATCTCATGTCCATCTCTTCTAAGATGGCAGATTCAGAAGAAGGACCAAGAAGGTCTCAACCATTCCTAAAATCACTCTTTTAAGATGAACTTCGGCAAGACCAATGGGATTAAGCCAAACCTATTAATTAGCCTAAGGTTCTCATTAGGGCCAGTTTCTCTGTCTTTTTCCTTCTGAGTGTCTCGGTGTTTTTTGGGAGGGTATGGGGGAAGACAATGCAACAGACTGAAGGCCTTTCTGTTCAGACTATGATTTAACTTCGCACATGTAAATTTATGTCATCTTAATCAGATGCTAGTCATTTCTGACTCCTGCTTCTGCCTGAGTTTTTCCTTTCTACTTCCTATCTAATCTTTGTTCTCTATTTTCTTTCATCTTCCATTCCTTATTACCCAAGAATTAAATGAAGCAGTGTTTAGATTATGAATTAAATTCTCAGGGAAAAAAAAATACAATATGATAAAGGCAATTTGGGAAGATTTGGGAAGAGTTTCATTCCAGACTAATGGTAACAGTCTTGGACCAGGAACTGGGACTGATTGGTGCCTTGGGCACCCTATCTCTCTGGACCTTAGGTCCCTTATCCGTAGAAGGAGGCCTTTAAACTCAGCAAGCTTCTCAGGCCAATACCCCTTGGGTATTCGGATTCAGGAGGGCTGTATTAGTAGGAGCTGAGAAATCTTTTTTAACAAGCTCTCCAGGCAGTTCTGAGTTAGCTGGCCCTCAGACCTCACTTTGAAGACATCAAAGTGGATCATCTCAAAGATTATTCCTTCTCTAAAATTATATGACTGTAAGGCTTCTTTCAACTACATGGCTTTCCAAAAGGCTGATGGTTCTGGTTAATTCACTTTTTTATCTGCCATATGCATAACTAAAATATATTTGTTAATTATCTTTCCTGATACACCCTGAAAATGTCAACAGGGGTGCAGGGGTGACTGGCTGGCTGGCTCAGTTGGAAAAATATGTGACTTTATATATATATATATATATATATATATATATATATATATATATATATATATATTTTATTCATTTGAGAGAGAAATCACAAGTAGGCAGAGAGGCAGGCAGAGAGAGAGGGGGAAGCAGGCTCCCTGCTGAGCAGAGAGCCCAATGTGGGGCTCAATCCCAGGACCCTGATATCATGACCTGGGCCAAAAGCAGAGGCTTAACCCCTTGAGCCACCCAGGTGCCCCGAGCATGTGATTCTTGATCTCAGGGTCGTGAGTTCAAGCCCCATGTTGGATCTCTACATCCATCGTGGGGCTCAGACTCACAGCCCTGGGAACAAGAGTCACACACTCTTCCAACTGAGCCAGCCAGGTGCCCCAACAATAATTTTGATCAGGGTTAAATACCTCTTTTTGTCACTGCCCAGCAGAGTTAACTCTATTTCATTCGTTGATTCTCTCATTACATGCCTATTTCCATTAGGTTTTTTTTGTTTGTTTGTTTCCCTTCTAAACGTCTTTCACATGCTTTTCATCTTTCTGAAGGACTGTTGAAATCCAAAGCAGAAGTCCAGGGGCTCATACTCTTGGACCCAAGAACTGAGTTGTTTTTACTCACCATTTTTGGTTTGTTTTTGGTTTTTTTTTTTATTTAACCACTTTCAACATTTGCTGAAGCCCTCTCACAGGAAGCTTGACATAGACTTTATGTTTTGTTATTTCTGTTGCATTGCAAAATCTGTCTATTCAATGGGTTATACAGTATCTATCCAGTTGCTTTTGACATGCTTTTGAGGTTCCATCCAGAGAATGTCAATCTTCTGAATAATTTTTTTCCTGGATGCTTGGACATCATTGTATTTTGCTGGACTTAACATGTCTACTCTACTATCGGTATTTCTAATCCCATAGATCTGTTAGTATTTTTTGGCCCCATTTCTGTCTCTCCTCCCATCTCCACATTTATGAAGTGCCATCTGAGGAACTTATTAATGTAATGTCTACTCAAGTTTCTGAGCTTTTTCTCACTAGGCATTATGCAGACAGTGTTTTACAGCTCTGCTATTCTTACTGCATCTTACACAGTTAGGGATACTACAAACAAAACATACTTTTCAAATTACAGTTCAGGCAGGAGATGCCTCTTCCCAGAAGACCTCTTGCTGTTCCATGTAGAAATCAAAACTCTCATTTACACAGACACACGCTCACACACACACACACACACACAGGGAAAAGAAGAGTTCTCATTACTTAGAGAGGCCTTAACAAGGCTGGCCAGGGGACACTTACATCAGCTTGTTTGCAAATTTTGGTTAGGTCTCCCAAGGTCACAGACAGCTGTGTTTTGAAATTTGCATCCTTTGAAAGAAAGAAGAGTGGATGCTGGAATAGTTCTTACATGACATGCAAAGACCTTGAGAAAAACAGATATTCAGACATTGTTCATAGGTTTTGAGCAAATAACAACACACCATTATGCAGAGACTCTGCTATTCTCCCTGTGAGTGCCCAGTGATGCATGGTATTTTTTTAAATATTATTAATTTATTTGACAGAGATCACAAGCAGGCAGAGCGGCAGGCAGAGAGAGGAAGGGAAGCAGGCTCCCGGCTGAGCAGAGAACCCGATGCGGGGCTTGATCCCAGGACCCTGAGATCATGACCTGAGCCGAAGACAGAGGCTAAACCCACTGGGCCACCCAGTGCCCCAATGCATGGTATTTTTAAGTAGACCCTGAGGAAAGGATTAAAGCCTACTCTCTCCTACAATCCGAGAAGCAGAAATGTTTGCACCTCTCTTAGAGTGTTTTGGGGGCAGCAACCAGATTTAAAAAATAAAAGCATTCAAACAAGTAGGTTGGATTAAGCCTTCAAAGAGTTCATAGAATAAAAAGTTAATGCAAGGCAGTATAAATTCAAGATAAAGAGGATTTAAGTAAATGGAGAGGGGAGAAGAATATATAGTAAAAGAACTATATATAAGATAATCTTTAGGACACCTAGGTCACTCAGTCCATTAAGCTCCCAGTTCCTGATTTTGGCTTGGGTGATGATCTCATGGGTCATGGGATCAAGTCCTGCATTAGACTCCACACTCTGTGGGTCTTCTTGAAGATTCTCTCCCTCTCCTCCTTACCTCACTCACTCTCTCTGTTTCTCTCTTTGTCTCTCTAACATAAATAAATAAATCTTTAACAAAATTTTTTTAAAAAGATAACCTTTATCCCTGAGAGTTAACTTGGAATGATGATAATACAGAACAAAATAAGTTCATTAAGAATAATAAATCTCATTTGTAGAGAGTTTTTATCACAAATGGATGTTGTACTTTGTCAGATATTCTTTCTGCATGTATTGAGATGATCATGATTTTTATCTTGTTAATGTGCTATATCATGTTGATTGATTTGTGAATATTGAGAAGTTTTTTTAAAAGAATCGTAAGGAATTGTTAAAATAGAGATTGGTGAAACCCAGTTCATTTATTCAGACTCTAAAGTAGAATGTCAATAGTATAATGGCCAGCTAAAAGATTGTTAATTATACTAACAGTATCAAATTATTCTATTTAGAATTTAGAATTGGGCTTTTTTTTTTTAAGATTTTTGTTTATTTATTTATTTGTTAGAGAGAGAGAGCACACAAGCAGGGGAAGGGGCAGGCAGAAGGAGTAGCTGGCTCCTGCTGAGCAGGGAACCCATGGTGGGACTCAATCCCTGGACCGCAGGCTCATGACCTGCAGAAGGCATAGGCTTAATCGACTGAGCCACCCAGACGCCCCCTAACATATGGGTTTAGAATACAAATTTGTTTTAGGCCTGTGTTTGCAAAAGGCAGTTACATATTTCTGTCATTCTTTCATTCAAGAAGTATGATCTTGGATGAGGAAGGTGTTCTAGGCACTGTCAACAGCCAATGTTATATCCATTAGTCTTGCTGATATTCTAGCCCCTCATTTGAGGCTCCCTAATTTTAGAAGAGTGGCAGGATTCCAGACCACTTTCATGGTCCATAGTCCTTTCTCAGGATGGAGCTTCACTCTCTCGGGATTGGGGTTACCAGGAATCCAACTGGTCTTAACACAAGAGATGAAGATTCTTTAGTACAATTTATAATCCAACATTTTTCATAATCCTTGCCTATCTCCTACCTGATCTTAATCTACACTGATGCAGTTAAAGAAGACTTTCTTTTTTGTTGTTAGCAATAAAGGTGAAAAAAATGGATCACCTTTCATATAAAACTGGTTGTGTACCACCACTTATCATTAACTAGCCAATATACTGATGGTTAATTTATGTCCTTGGAAACCTAACAGTATTCATTGAAAACACAATATCATGCTCTTGGACAGACTTTATCTTATCTTTCAACTTCAGCCACTTAAAAGAATCTGATTGTACCTGGCACCCCATATCTTCCATTTATATTTGTATAGAAATATCTCTTTGTAGGTAGATTAGGGATTAGCAGCTCATGAAGATTCTGATTTGGGCTGAGATGTTCTTGTATCTTGGGTTCTGTACCCTAACTGTTGCCTCCTTAAAGCCTACATGCCAGTGTAATTTGATTTTATTAGTGTGACTGACCATCACAGAAAGTTCTCTAGAAGGTGAATGTTTATATACATTAACACAAGAAAATCACAGAATGATTTACCAAGATAGTCAAACTATTATTTTTATTACTAATATTTTCTCTTTGTTGTTTTAGAGCAGGATTTTGCAGGAGCAGCACTAATGACATTTTGTGCTGGATAAATCTTAGGGCAAGTTGTCATGTACAATGTAGGATGTTTAGCAGCGTCTCTGACCTCTATCCACTAAATGCCAGAAACATATTCCCACTGTGACAATTAAAAATGTCTCCATACATTGTCAAATGCCCCTCAGGGACAAAATAGCCTCTGATTGGGAACCATTTGAGAGTATGAGGCATGGCGTATTTATACTTAAGACTATTTGAAAAAGAACTGCCCCAGTATCTTACCATATTCTCTCTCCATCTTTGAAAAAAGTACTGAATAACATTCTGAAAGTATAATTACACAGCACTGGCAAGCTTCTAGATAGACATTTTTAGTTATACTGAATCTTTAGAATGCAGTTGCAAAATACAAGAGCATCTTGCTTCTCATTTTGTTGTTTATAACAAGCCAAGAATGTTATTGTTAAACTGGGAAATCATATACAATAAAATGTGCTGTGTAGAATTCACAGAATGGAATCTGTGTTATTTAATGTTCTGAAACTGCATATGTAAAAAATAAATACTACTTATTACTTATATAACTCATAGGCAAGAATTTGCAAATACAGTATAGCAAAAACTAAAAGGAGCTCTCTACACTGTTAGGGAGAACTTTTTCTTTATCATTACAATGAGGAAACTCACTCATTAAACTTATGTAGCTTAAGGCTGGCAATTAGTTAATGGTTTTTATTCTCTTCTATCAGTAAGATATGTCTTGGAGAAGATGGCTCATAATATCTGGGTGAGGCATGAGCCAGCTATAAAGGCTCTTAACAGAACCATGGATGGTTCTTCTGGTCAGAATAATGCAGTTCTGGGAAAGAGTCCCCCAGGATAACTACTTTTAGTCACATAGTTAAGTTCCAACAGATTTTCTTTAGAGATTCTTTATAGACACCACAAACATACCCATTTTTTATACATTTGCTTAAATTTATTGTTACATGTTTCTGTTTCTGTGAGGTCCACAAATGTCACAAAATCTGCTTGTCAGCATGATAGTCAAAGACAACCTTGTTGACTTAAGACACCACCTAGTTTGAAGAGATATAATTTACCCCTTGTGGTTTATTTTATGAGAATAACCTGTTGTACATTCCAAATTCTATAGAATTAGCTTGCCTGAGGTTTTGAATTAGGAATAAATGGAGAAGTCTTGCCCTTGTGGTTTTAATGTTTAAAAAAGTTTAAGTTTAATCTAGTAATTTAGAATGTATATGTTTGACTAGCTATATTTATGAAATTACAATTCTTTACCAGCAATTTAAAACTCTAAAAAGTTATGTGTAGGTTTTATTGTTTGGGGTCAGAGATGTTGGCAGTCAGTACTTAAGAGGGTCAACGTTGTCTAGAAAATGATTCAAAGAATTTTAACAGAATCTCAAGAATGCTTGGGGTGCCTGGGTAGCTCAGTTGGTTGAGTGTTGGACTCTTGGTTTTGGCTCAGTTCATTATCTCAGGGTCAGGGGATCAAGCCCCAAGTTGAGCTCCATGCACAGTGTGGAGTCTGCTTGGATTCTCTCCCCTTCTACCCTTCTCCCCACTCATGCACTCTCTCTCTCTCTCTCTCTCTCTAAAATAAGTAAATAAAATCTTTTTAAAAAAAATAGTGCTTGAACATGTAGCTACTTTTTTTTGTAAGCCTTTACCAACTAGTTAATTGCCAAAAGATTATTATAGTTGGGTAGCTCTCAAAGTTTGTTTTCTCAAAGTATTTTGCGTGGTGGCATTAGCATTACCTGGAACTTGTTAGAAATGAAAAATTGGGGCCCAGCCCCAGAAACTCTAGGAGTGAGTCCCATAAACCTGTATTTTAACAAGTTCTCCAGGTACTTCTGACACACACCAAAATTTGAAAGCCACTGTTTTAGACTATCAGAATCATTGTGACTTTTTATTTTCCTGCCTGATATGATGGTTGTCTCTGATGCCATAAAAGGCAGATGATTTTTGCTAAGAATAAAGTACTATTTGCTTAGAAGTATATTTCTGTCCTTTGAAATATGAGGTGTACATTTACTGTCACATTTTTTAAAAAGTACTAGAATAATTAGGCTTAACTGATCTCTGAGCTCTGTTTTTAACTGATAAAAATATTTTTAACATCACCATTTCTTTGGTGCACCTGGATGGCTCAGTTGGGTAAGCCTGTGCCTTTGGCTTAGGTCATGATCCCAGGGTCATGGGACTGAGCCCTGCATCAGGGTCCCTGCTTTTCCCTCTCCCTCTGCCTGTCCCCCTGCTTTTGCTCCCTCTGTGTGTGTGTGTGTCAAATAAATAAATAAAATCTTTAAAAAACACACACACACATCACCATGTCTTTGATTCTTGCCATAGATGATCTACAGCACATCAAAGGTATTAAAGTTATGAGCATAATTACAAAATAAAAATTATGTATTCTGCAGTTTACAATTGATTTACAGAGAACATTTAACTAAGTTACAGATAATTAATGTTATTTCTTCCTTTCATAAAATAATAGCAAACAAACATGGCTATCAGAGGGAAGGGGTGTCGAGAAATGGATTAAATAAGTGATGGGGAATAAGAAGTGCACTTGCTGTGATGAGCACCTGTTGTGTGTGGAAGTTGTTGAATCACTAAATTGTATACCTGAAACTAATATTATGCTGTATATTAACTGGAATTTAAATAAAAACTTAAAACTAAAAAAAATAATTATAATAGCAATGCTTGCATTAAGACTCTAGTTACTCTGCTACATTCATGCCAGCATACTCAGTTTTTGAGGGAAAACCTTGGACTGTGAGACTCCTCTCCCACCCCATTTGCTACATGTCTAGGCTTCTAGATTCCTCATGTGTACCTCAGTTAAGCAAAAGCTTCATATTGTTATTTAATGCACAAATATAAATAGGTTTAATGCCAGCCTTTTGAATGGCTCATTTAAAAAGGCCTTGGACTTCTACCTGTTATTTTTCACTACCCCACTGAAGGGAGATTTCTTTGATGTTACAGGCTTAAAAGTATGCAAATATTTATAAGCTCAGTTCAGCCTAACTGGTTAATTTAGTCATAATTAGGAATTCTGATCAAGGTTGCTTAGAGATTCACATTTTAGGCACACTTAGAGATACATAGAAAAACTCAAGGAAAATTAGTAAAGTTTTTGAAAGATTCAGAGAATTCTTTAAAGGGAGAATCCACCAAAAACTGGAAGATAATATGATATGATGAAAAGTAAGAACCTTATGATGGCTGTGTCTACTCAGGGTAGCTTTCTAAACAGGAACTGCTGTGGTTTTATTCTATTTATGCAAGGAATTTAAAATCATAAATTAGAGAGATCACTTATGTATATAAGCACAAGCATATGGATATACAGGTGGACCTCACTTCTTCCTCTTAGATATGTTTCTGAAATGTCAGGTAAAAACAGAGTATTTATAAATCAAATCAAAGTTGTTAGTTGGCTCATATCATCTCAGAGGTACAGATCTTCCCTTTTACTAGTCTAGGTGGAATACGGCTGCTAAAATACTTATTCCCAATTAACCCCAGCTTAACATCTAATTAATGAATTATAAAGCAGCCATTATTTAAAGAACTACTTTTAAAGAATGAATCCAGGGATGCCTGGGTGGCTCAGTGGGTTAAAGCCTCTGCCTTCAGCTCGGGTCATGACTCCAGGGTCCGGGGATAAAGCCCAGCATAGCATTGGGCTTTCTGCTCAACAGGGAGCCTGCTTCCTCCTCTCTCTCTCTCTCTGCCTGCCTCTCAGCCTACTTGTGATCTCTATCTGTCAAATAAATAAATAAAATCTTAAATAAAAAATAATGAATCCAGGAATTATTTTATAGTGTACTAATTCATTCCCTCTCAATCTCTTTAGCTTCAGATTTTTGTCAAGTTTGAAGTGTGGCACACTTTTAAATATGTATGTATGGTTGAAGTCCTCAGCTGATCCTTCCAACCAGATCTATCCCCTGAGTCAGTGCTTCACAGCCCTGGCCACTCAGATCAAGGGAGTCATAGGAGGATCTTTTAAAACTGCTGATGCCTGGGGGCTGGCCTGGGTAGAGCCTGGTATGCTTCATCTTAAGATCATGAATTCAAGGGCGCCTAGGTGGCTCAGTTGGTTGAGCGACTGCCTTCAGCTCAGGTCACGATCCTGGAGTCACAGGATCGAGTCCCACATCGGGCTCCCAGCTCCACGGGGAGTCTGCTTCTCCCTCTGACCTTCTCGCCTCTCATGCTCTCTCTCACTCAAATAAATAAATAAAATCTTAAAAAAAAAAAAAAAAAGATCATGATTTCAAGCCCCTTGCTGGGTTTAAAAAAAAAAAAAAAAGGCTGTTGATGCCTGGACACAGCCCTGATCAATGGAATTAGAATCACAGGGGATGGAATTGCTTGAAAGGTACTTAGAGTAATTCTGTTGTGTAGGCAGTCCATAATCATGTGCCTGAAAAGAGCATTAATATTTTGGCTAACTTATTATAGTACATAGTGACTGTACATTAATGAGAGTATTTCACACCAAGGCAGCTAGTATTTTGTGTCTTCCCTCCTATTTTAAGCATTCATTTCTTACTATGTTTCCTAATTTAGGAAAAAATGACTGATTTTAACTGTACAGTACTTATACATATATTGCCCATTTGGAGCTATGCTTTTTCTGAGTACTTGTAATTTATCAAAACTGCATGTCAATCCAAAAGTTTCTATTTCCTTTTGTCTCAGAATTTAAAATGTTCCTATTCTTTCCTCTCTTATCGCCAAGACCCCTCTATGGTCCTCTTCTATCCTGCATGTCAGCACAACCGTAAGATCTGGGCAAATAACATCCTCGAACATAGGCTTTCCAACTCTCATGAGGAAACTAAGTACCTTTCCTCCCACTGAAATGTTTCTGAAGTATTCTTCAGCCACCTCAGTGTTTTGTCATTTTTGTCTGTCATCTGAGAATCAGAGCTATGCATGTTGATGACCTCCTTCCTAAGTGTTCAAATATATTACATATGTCTTTTATTTATTCAGTGTTTCTCTGGAGACTTCCACTAGCAGGAATGGAGGTGGTTACTTTTTCATGAAGAGCAACATACTCCCAGGTTGGATTTTAATGGATAACTTAGTTCCAGGTTAGATTCTTTGTCATAAAGGTCGCTACATTTAGTATAGAGGGTCATGAGTTTAGTCATCGGATGAGTTAATCAAATGGCTGCTGTAGTTCAAAAGTACATGTGCATTTGGATAAAATATGATTTGTGTTAGAGAGCGAAACTTGACATTTGGTTTCTCCCAGGTAATAAAATAACTTTTAATGAAATAAACATGTACCTTTCAGCAGCAAACCTGCATAAAACACATAACATAGTTGCATCTCCTTACTGGCAGTAGTAGAAAGTCTTTGATCTGCCACAGACTGCTTCATGTTAAGCAGTCTCAAACAGTTAACCTATTGAGCTGATTAAGCAGAATAATTTGAAATCATTGTCAGCACCACATATTAAAGGGACGGAAAAGTCACAAAGTTATACTTGTACGTATGTCAGCATCATTGATTATATCATTTCAAGTGCTATTACCGAGAAAGACCTTTGAGCACCCACATTTGCACGGCCCCTTTTAGTTCTAATACTGTATAGGACCCAAAACAAGCCCTACTCACATCTGCATTGTTATCATTCTCCCAGGACCTGGTCCCGGTTAACACTCAATACTTGTTTAAAATTTAAATCTTACACACTTAAAAATTATTCACAAGGCTCAAGTCCACAATATCGTGTCTATTCCTTTGGATCATTACAACCATTTAGTGTAAAACCTTTTCGAATTTTTGATAAAAATCTGGTGATTTGGAAGCAATGATTGTCCATTTTTTCATTTTTTTAAAATTTACATACAGTAAATTTGTGTAGAGTTCTGTGTGTTACAGTGGTATAACAACTGTAGCCACAATCAAAATACTGAATACTTTACCCCAAAAAGTTCCCTCTTGCTGGCTTTTTAAATTAACCCTTCTCCCTGCTCTCAGCTCCTTGCAGTCACTTTGTTTTCTCCTCCTCTGATTTTACCTTTTCCTGAATGTGAAACCAGTAAAATCATAGCACTTTTAAGGTTTTTTTCTTTTCACTTGGCACAACATGTTTGAGATTTGTCAAAATTGTATGTACCAGTAGTTGGTTCCTTTTCACTGTTGTGTAATAGTCCATTATATAGATGTAACCCAGTTTGCTAACCTGTTCACCTGGTGAAGGACATTTGGATTCTTTTCTGTTTGGGGGAATTATGAGTAAAATCAACATAAATGTTCATGGCAGGTTTTTTTGTTTGTTTTAAGATTTTATTTATTTGAGAGAGAGCTGGGGGAGGGAGAAGCAGACTCCCTGCTGCGTAGAGAACTTTCATGGACAGGTTTTTGTTTTTGTTTAAGAGTGGACAGGTTTTTAAATGAACAGAACTTTTTACTTCTCTGGAGTGTTTCTCTAGGAGTGAGATTACTGCACTTTATTATGAACTATATTATTAACATCTTATAAGGGACTGCCAAACTATTTTGCAGGGTTGCTGTACTCTTTTCAATTCCCACAGGCAGTGTGTGAGAATGCCAGTTGCACTCCATCCTCACCAGCAGTTGGTTCTATCTGGGTTTTTTGTTTGGTTGGTCTTGCTTATTTTCTTTTGGTTTTTAGCCACTCATCTCCTTGTGGTTTTAATTTACGTTTTTCTAATGACAGTGATATGGAACATCTTTTCATGTACTTATTTGTTATCCGTGTATATTCTTTAGTGAAACATCTATTTAAGTCTTTTGTCCACTTTTAAACTGCATTGTTTGTTTTCTTATTACTGGGCTTTGAAACTTATTTTTATACCTTGAATGTTATATATAAGTGATGTGATGAATCACTAAGTCCTACTGCTAAAATTGATATTACACTATATGTTAACTAACTAGAATTTATTTTTTTTAAGATTTTATTTATTTATTTGACAGAGAGAGAGATCACAAGTAGGCAGAGAGGCAGGCAGAGAGAGGGGGAAGCAGCCTCCCTGCTGAGCAGAAAGCCCGATGCAGGACTCCATCCCAGGACCCTGGGACCATGACCCAAGTCAAAGGCAGAGGCTTAACCCACTGAGCCACCCAGGTGTCCAAACTAACTAGAATTTAAATTAAAACTTTGAAACAAACAAAAAAAGATATATTCTGAATAGAAATCTTTTTCATATATATGATATACAAAGACTTATTTCCCTGTCTGTGGCTTGCCTTTTCCTCTTCTGAACAGTGTCTTTCACAGAGGAGAAGTTTTTAATTTTGATAAAGTCCAGTTTACCAATGTTTTCTTTTATGGATTGTGCTTTTGGTATCATACCTAGGAAACGTTTACTGAACCCGAGTTTGCAAAGATTTTCTCCTCTTTTCAACTGGAAATTTTGAAGAATTATTCCGCTACGCTTTTGTAATTAAATTTGAGAGCTTTTGGGATAGAGGAAGCAATAAAGAGGAGAGGTCCTCAGTATGTATGTTCCCTGAACCTCTCCCAAGTCAAAAGCTTGATTTGATATGGAAAAAATAATATTATATCTGAAATTAATCTAGGTTTCCACTCTAGCCTTCGGGCACTATGGAATGAAAACATCTGATTATGGAATGAAAGCCCCCAAATTAAAAATAATGCAGTGGAGTTAAGTTCTTAATTAAAAGGAAATATATCAAGGCATACCTCATACACGGGCAGATACCTTTTTGGTTTCAAGATAAATTTCTAAAACCTAAGTCATTCCCTTTCACATATCTAAAATATTAACATTTGTGGAAAATAAATATTTTATACATTGATAATTCATAATAAATTACTGAGAAAATGTTTACATTTTCAAAACTGTTGGAACATAACCAGTTTCCCAGAGTCCTACAGGAGCACCAAGTTCTTGTTCTTCCCTTTCTCTCCTCTGTAGACTTTTCTTTTTCCTTCTTCAGTACTTCCACTAGTCTCCCGTTTCTCTTTCTAATCTTGACTTCATGTCCTTTTGGCCCTGAAATTTTTTTCTTCCTATTTTTCTTTCTCCGTCTTTTAAACCCCTTAATTCATTACAATGTGGAGCCAGTTTCTTTTCTCTAGGTAATAGTTATTAAATGTGGTCTTTTCTTCCTGTTTGTCAAACTTTTAAAAATACTTAAAAGAATTTTTTTTGGCTTCAAACTCAGTTTTTTTTTAAAGCACCAATTAAGTCACAGTTTGCATGTGTGTGAATCAGTCATGGCTGACACTCTCCTGAGAGAACGTAACCTTTGATGAAATAAGGAGATTTCCCGTCTCTGCTCTGTAAAGCATCAGTATTACAAAGCACCATCAAGGACCATTTTATCCATTTCCTGCTAGCTAAGTGTCCCAGATTAAAAATTGATCTGATATAGTTAACACTAGGTATCTAGACATGGCTACTTTGTTCATGCATTTCAGTATCTACCCCTTGTTTTCAGTGGCCTAAAGAAATTTGAAAAATATATTGATTTGCTTTCCAGTTTTTTGGCTATATTTGCCATACAGGAATTATTTTATTTATTGGGCTTCAGTTACATTTTCCTACTACTACTACATGATATATACAAGCTAAACTATCCAGGAAATTTATATGGCTTTATAGTTCTTTCCTAGAGGCGCCTGGGTGGCTCAGTGGGTTAAGCCTCTGCCTTCGGCTCAGGTCATGATCTCAGGGTCCTGGGATGGAGCCCCGCATCGGGCTCTCTGCTCAGCGGGGAGCCTGCTTACCCACCCTGCCCCCCTGCCTGCCTCTCTGCCTACTTATGATCTCTCTCTCTCTGTCAAATAAATATAATTCTTTCCTATGTAATAATGGCTACTTTGTGGAAAGTTTAATTGCTTCTTTTGTTTTACTAACTTCATATAAATAATGGACTTACTTAAAAAGAACAGATGGAGATGGAGCTGTGAAGATTTTTCTGCATTCACTCATAGATCGAAGTCTTATGTCAAGTAAAAAGCATATGAAGCAGGAAACATTTCTCTCTTTTTTTAAAGATTCTGTTTATTTTATTTGAGAGAAGGAGAGAACGTGTGGAAACTGGGAGAGGGACAGGAGGGAGAGGGAGAGAATCTCAAGCAGACTCCTTGTTGAGCAGCTCCATGCCAGAACCCTGAGATCATGTCCCAAGCCAAAACCAAGAGCCAGAGGCTCAACCAGCTAAGCCACCCAGGTACCCCTGGAGCAGGAAACATTTCTAAAATAATCATGCTTTGGTTTAACAGAGTGAAATTAAGCTTTCTTAATTATGGTTCTTTCTTGGTATTCAATGACTAAATCATTTTATTGATATCTTACTTTTGAGGGGAAAAGTACCTTGCTACAGAACACCAATTTCATTAGGCATTTGTATAAAGTTAGAATTCATTGTTTCTTAGTATTCTGGAAGGGAAGACTCCAGTGCATCACTGAGGAAGATTTGGACAGGCTTTTTAAGTAGCACATGTAGTAGAAACAGCTGAGTTCTAGTTTCCACTATGCTGTCTACTCATTAGCAGTCCAGCTGACTTAGAGCAAGTCAGCTAGTTTTTCATTTTACATTTCCTAAACTGTGAAATGTAGGGATTGAATTAGATGATCTCTAAAGTCTCATAGTTCTAAACAAAATTCGAGGAGGGTGTAATCTTTCCCACCCCACCCCACCCCAAAGCCAGCCAGTTTTTCTCATAATAGAAATGGATGTGTAGCCACTGAAAACCGTCCACATTTTCTCAAAGCTCTTTGCTCTGTGGTTCCATCCCTGTGGTGGCCCCAGCTGAGCTCCTTCACAGAGGACTTGCTCCAGGGCAGTTGCTCCGGGGACAGTAAAGCACTTGGTGAGAGCCACTTCTAGTAGAGCCCTAGGCATCTTTGTCAGCTTGGGTCCATTGTACAGCGGTTTCTATTGTTTTCTTCAAGATTCAAGCTTATTGTCCTGCTCTTTAAGATAGTCAAGGGAACATTAGCTCACTGAAAATAATTGAAAACACCTTTTGGAAAAGTGCAGCTGGGAATGCAAGCAAGAGATTCAGTCATGCTCATCGCGGTTTTTCAGGGAAGAGTTTATTTCTCTACTTCATAACATTTTCTAATAAATTTTGAGAAGCAGTTTTGATGAGGGAGCAGGCAGCTAGCTGAAGGCAAAGCACAAGCTGATACCCTGCAAACTCCCCCCACCCCCACTCCTCGGTGGGACTTGTGGGGCATTCTTCCAGGAATCTCCCAACTATCTTAATGTTAATACCTTGCTAGAGGGGAAAACAACCTTAACTTGACAAAGGCAAGACCTCTGGTATCTTGTAGGTATCTTGTAGGTCAGTCCTCTTTAGCATGTTAGAGTTCTTTTGAAACCTCCCTTTTCCTTACTTCCTTCCCCCAAATCCCTAGTATATCATCACATTCCTCAAGACCCCAGTGCCGCAGCTCCTTCTGCCCATGGGTCCTGTCCCTTTGTTTTAATAAGCCACAATTTTGCACCAAAGACATCTCAAAAATTATTTCTTGGTCGTGAGCTCCGAACCTCACCCCACCGAACCTCACCTATATTCCAAAACCACGTCAGTTTCACCTCAGATTTTCTGAGTCAGACTTCAGAGCAAGGCAGACCATAAAGATGGGTGAGTTGTCCCAGGCCTCCAGGATGGTAAATTGTGAAGCTGTTCCAGGATCTCTACCTGGGCTCTTTCCCCGCATTACCAGCCTGTCTTTCAAAAGCCAAGTAGACTATCCTGGGGTTGCAGTCATGTTCTCACTAGCATTTCCTATTGCCTCCCTCCCCTGCCTTGCTCTCAGCATGAGTTTTGTCAAGGTGAAGAATGAAAGCTACATGATAGCCCCTTTGAATGCTAAGGAGAACTTCTCCAAAGGAACTGTGCAGTTTGTCTTACTCTCTCTCACTGAAGAAATGGAATAGAGAATGGAAAGAATTAAAATGTGAAGTTTAAAAAGTCAAGGATAGCTCATTTTAAATACTTTATGCACTAGCCACAGGACCCTTTAAAATATCAAAATCAAGACAGAGACCCCTGACCTAACACGTCACCAAATATGCTGAGTTAGACAGTTCATGTCATTAGAGTTTAGTTCTGTGCTTATAGCCGATGTCTTCCTTAACTTTTTAATTACCAAAACAATAGAAAAACATAATCCAGAAGAAGAAAATAGAAGTCAATGATTCACTACTGCCTACAGGTAAAAGATTCTGATACATGTTTTCTCATTCTTTTTCTTATGTAAAAACCAAAATTTATGTTTTTGATTTTTTTTTAACTTTTCACTTTGAGATAATTATAGATTCACATGAAAGTGTAAGGACTAATATGAAGAAATCCCATGTAATCTTT
This sequence comes from Mellivora capensis, assembly GCA_004024625.1. Classification (NCBI taxonomy): domain Eukaryota; kingdom Metazoa; phylum Chordata; class Mammalia; order Carnivora; family Mustelidae; genus Mellivora; species Mellivora capensis. Next base: position 121,570 of record PISX010004352.1, read on the forward strand.
GCCGAGTTTCCCCCAGTGGCATTATCCTGCAAAACTATAGTACACTATCACAACCGTTGATATTAACATTGATGCAGTCAAGATACAAAACATTCCATCACCACAAGGATGGTGACTTTTTATAGCTACAACCATTTCCCTCTCACCTCCACCACCTCCTTAAACTCTTGTAACCACTATTCTGTTCTCCATTCTGTAATTTTATCATTTCAAGAGTGTTGTGTGAATGGAATCATATAGTATATGGTCTTTTGGGATTGACTTTTCCACTCAGCATAATTCTCTGGAGATTCATCTAGGTTGTTGTCTGTATTAATAGTTCGCTCCTTTTATTTACTGAATAATATTCAACATATGGGTATACCCAAAACGTTCACCATTAAATAGCATTGGGTTGTTTCTAGCTTGAGGCTATTACAAATAAACCTGCCATAAACATTGTACAGGCTGTTGTTTGAAAAGTTTTCATTTCTCCAGGATAAATATCCAGAAGTATAATTACTTGGTCATATTTTAGTTTTTAAGAAACTTCCAAACTGTTCCAGAGTGATGGTATCAATTTACTTTCCTATCAACGATGTATGAGTGATCTAGGTTCTCTAAATCCTTAACCAGCATTTGTTGTTGTCACCATTTTTTAATTTTAGCTATTCTGATAGGCATTTAGTAATATCTCATTTTGGCTTTAATTTGCATTTCCCTGTTAATAATATGGATCTGTATATCTACTTTATCTGTGTATCTACTAGATCTACTTTAGTGAAATCTCTGTTCATATCTTTTGCCCATTTTCTAATTGGATTGTTCCTTTTTTTTAACTGTTAATTTTTGGGAATTCTTTATATATTCTAGGTAGTTGTTCTTTGTCAGATATGTGGTTTGCAAATTTTTTCCCAGTCTCAAGATTGTCCTTTGATCCTTTTCAAGGGGTCTTTCACAGAGCTAAAGTTTTTCATTTTAATTAAATCTAATTTATCCATTTTGCCTTTCATGGATTTTGGTTTTGGTGTCAAGTATAGGAACACTGCCTAGACCTAGTATCCAAAGATTTTCTTTTTTTGCCTAAGAGTTTTATAGTTTTATATTTTACGTTTAAGTCCATGATCCATTTAGAGTTAATTTTCTCCTCGAAGTGGTAGATTTAAAATAAAGTTCTCCCCTCCCACCCCCCACCATGTCCCAACTGCTCTAACACCATTTGTTTGTTTGTTTGTTTGTTTTTAATTTCTTTTCAGTGTAACAGAATTCATAGTTTTACACCACACCCAGTGCTCCATGCAATGCGTGCCCTCCACAATACCCATCACCAGGCTCCCCCAACCTCCC